>CM029020.1:35742654-35827654 GCA_016801055.1 Panax notoginseng
ATCCATCGCATGATTAAGTGTGGCGTAAGTGTCTTCAAGCTTTGCCTTCTTTGCACGACTATCATCTTCTGCACGATCAGCTCGATGTGATTCTCTTACCCATCCTTCCTCTGCTATTTTCAGTCTTCCGGAGGTTTCCTTCATTTCCTTCTTCAGCTTCTCTATCTCCTCGGTCTTATCTTCGGTTTGACCCTTCTCATGAACCAGATCCCACTCCACGTTTCCTAAACGTGTATGAAGGGTCACAATCTCTCTATCCTTCTCCTCTAAAGTAGACTGCTGAACAGTCGCTCGCTCAGTCAATTCCTGAACCTCATCTTGTAACTCCACATTACGATCATATAGTGTGTCATACATCTCAGCATCAACAGTGTACCGTGGTAGCTCCTCTTCTTCTTCCTCATCAAACTCCTCCTCAGGATCAGTCTCGGGCTCATGCTCCTGACCAACAACGGTGATCAATGGAGATGACTCCCTTTGAACTAACTGTTCCCTAACAACATGTATGTCTCGGGTCTCCTCCTCTGTAGGTACTATAGGTAATCGGGGTTCTTCCTCCCCAGCTTGACTAGCTTCTCCAACATTCGTCATCCTGACAACAAAGTTTTAAGTTTTAGTTACTAAGTCGTACTAACGAGCACATAAATTAACACATAGACACATAATGTATTTTATTATCTTCAATGAATTACCAAAAATTCATTTCTTAAAACTCGATAAGAGTTTTCCTTTACTATCTTCTTTCTATAAGGTTACTACCTAAGGTTGTTTCCCCCACCTAAGGTTCATAACCTACGGCTTTGATACCAACCTGTGACACCCCCAAATCTGGGTACTTCGATTCCACGGGATTTGGTGTTCACTGTACAAATATCATCTATCTATCTACCCATAATAAATGAAAACCATGCAATAGATAGAATAAAACTTCTCCTTAAAAGGATTACAACATTCGAATAATAATAATAATACAATCCCAGGTTTAAACTAACCTTAAAACATCTGTGCGGAATTCTAAACAATTAAGTCTTAACAACATCATAACTCAAGTCTTAAACATAAATCATCATCAATAAAATAAATACAAGTCTTCAACACTTGCTAACTTTGCTCTTGCCCTTACTAGTCGAAGGTTCATCACTTCTTTCATTCTTAACTGTAATGTTATTATATAGCAAGAGTGAGCACAAATGCCCACAAGTATAATAATGAAACAACAAAATAATAACATGCGAATAATCAAAGACATCTGAATAAAAGCTCAACTTTTGAATCAAGAATAAATAACAAGAATCAAAAGAATTCTGAGGGTCATAAGACCTTGAACTATGTCCTAGGTTAACAAGGGTTATACTTGAAACCTTTAACAGTCATAAGACTATGGACCTTCTTCTCGTACTTAGGGGGATCAGCCCTTAGTACCATACTGTGCACAATATCTTAACGCTAAAGCGTAAATAATCCCCTATACAGGGTTGTTCATCTCAGTTTGACATTCGAGTCCGCACCAAAGGAAGTTTGGTTTGGATAATTCAATAAGGGTTCTGAAATTTAGAACATTCATCAACTAAGGACTAGCTGAATCAGTAAGGTTCACTAGTCTAAAAAGTTCGACAATAATGATATTCAATATGATTAATAATCTCAAGAAGTATACAATAGAACAATTATTGTATAACTGAATCATGCTTTGAAAGATAATCAATCTTTAATATAATACTCGAACTTGAATAATAGTTTAAGTTTAGGAAATTTGCTCAATGTAAAAGATAGAGTTAAGAAACTTGCTCAACATAAAAGTAACGTTTAAGTTTAAATAAACTTGCTCAATAGAATGGAGTTAGGGATAGGATACTTGCCTCATGCGTAGATTACACTTTAACTAAGCACATTCTTTGAATTAAATCCTACATACCATTCATATACACAATACCAGTTAATTATAAATTAACTAATCAATATAAACTCATTCTCGTTGTCTACTTTAATTATTGACTAAACTTAGTCAAATTATCACGTTGTCACATAATTTATACTTCATGAATTATCAAACTAATTATGTATTTAATAATTCAATTCACATATAATATTTTATTACATGTTAAACAACTATTTTATCATCTCACAATACCTCTAACATGATTACATGTTCATTACATCAATCCACTAACACTTGTTAGACTTTAACATTTTAAAAATACATTTCTGACATTTTCTGGAGAGTGGCGCTACGGCGCCATTAATGTGCTAAGGAGTCGCGCTGCGGCGCGATGGCGCTGTGGCCGGGCCCTTGGCACTGCGGCGCTGTGGCGCCGTGGCTCGAGTCTTGGCGCTGCGAGCGCTGTGGCGCTGCGGCGCGAGAAATCAGTTCTAGAGCTGGCGCCGCGGCGCGAGACCCCAGAAACTGAATCTCAGTTCGCGAAGAACACAGAGTTCAGCGAAATCAACACATTTTTAACACTAATTTCACCAAATCACATATACCCACATGTTATAATTCATGCATAATCATAATACAACATCTATAAAGTGATTTTAACCTATTAAAACATTTAATAACAGATTTAAAGCCTAACAATTCACTGACTTTGATGTTCATGAAGTTTTAGAAAACTTTATGTGAAAATTCTCCCTACGAATTCGTTATAACACCGAATTCGTTCGTTTAAGGCTTAAACTCTTCGTATTAACATGCATAACAACATACAAGTCTAAAATTTAGGGATAATATATGATCAATACATAAATTTTCACGTATAAGGCCTTAAGGCCATAAACCATACTCTGTAATTTTGTAGCAATCATATACGGTGTATTTTCATGGCACTGATAACATGGTCTACATAGTAAACATGTTATACTACTCGAATAATTACACATTCTTATAAAAATTATCATTTCCCAATTCACAGAGACTTACAGAATATATGAAAGCCATAATCATAAAACTTAAAAAGACGTGAAATAAGAATTTGGGTTTGGAGAAAATTACCCAGAGTATGAAGAGTAGAATTAAAGCCTTCTCAATTAATCCTTTAATTCACACAACTTACACTCTCCTTCAAAAATTTCTAAATCTCTCTCTGTGATGCTATGCCAGACTTAACAAATGAAGAAAAGAAAAGACGTATGATAATAAAGGGGAAAACTGACGCGCGTTATGGAGATCAGTTACCCATCATGGGTTAACTGCTCCTAACTCCCATTAGGGCTCCGTTTGGCTAGCTAGAATAGATTCCAAAAGTCATTTAATTAAATAAACCTCTTATACTATAGTTTAAATCATGTCACACCCACTTGCACAATAATTTATATATTTTATTTAATATAAATAAAATATAATAACTTCTCATAATTTCACATAGTCATATAATTAATTATTTCATTAATAAATAATGTCAATTTATTAAGTCTCTAATTAATAATTAAATTAATTAAATAACATCATGCTTAATTAAATAATTCATTTAATTCAACAAGTTCACATAATTATATACTTTAATAATAATTATTCTCCACATTAATTTAATAAATGCAACACATAAAATTAAATTAATCTACCACAATTGCATCAATTAATTATTTAATCCAATAATTAAATCATCGAAAAATATTTATTTAATTCAATAAATATTAAAATAAATTATAAAATTCTCGTTCGTCACATCTTTCCTCCCTTAAAAGGATTCTGTCCCCAGAATCACGACTCAAAAACTTTCGACCCATTACATTCTCCCCCCTACAAAGATTCTGCCCTCAGAATCGCTTACAAATAATTAAGTAAATAAATGAGGGTAATTCTTCATCATATTCTCTTCGAGTTCCCACGTAGCTTCTTCAGCATTGTGGTTCCTCCAAATTACCTTAACAGAAGGTATAACTTTATTTCTGAGAACTTGTTCTTTTCGGTCGACAATTTGGACAGGAATTTCTTCATAAGATAAGTCTTTCTCAAAATGTAGGGGTTCGTATTCAATTACATGCTTGTAATCAGGTTTGTAAGGTCGTAACACAGAAACATGGAAGACGTTGTGGACATTCTTGAGTGCTGGAGGTAAGGCTACCTCGTACGCAACTTCTCCAATTCTTCGCAGTACCTCAAAGGGTCTAATAAATCTTGGGCTCAATTTTCCTTTCTTTCCGAACCTGATCTTTCCCTTCCAGGGAGAGACCTTCAAGAAAACATAACTACCTGATTCAAACTTGATATTTTTACGATGTGGATCAGCGTATTTCTTCTGTCGATCTTGAGCTGCTACCAGTCGTGCTCGGATCACTTTGACTATTTCTGCCGTCTGCTGTACCAATTCTGGCCCTAGCAATTGTCTTTCACCAACTTCATCCCAATAAAGCGGAGTTCTGCACTTTCTGCCGTATAACGCTTCGTAAGGCGGCATACCAATACTAGCGTGGTAACTGTTGTTGTAGCCGAACTCTACCAACGGTAGGTGATCATCCCAATTTCCTTTGAAGTCCATTACATAGGCTCGTAACATATCTTCCAGTGTTTGAATCGTTCGTTCGCTCTGTCTGTCTATTTGAGGGTGGTAAGCTGTACTCATTCGCAGTTGTGTACCCATGCATTCCTGAAGACGTTTCCAAAAATTTGATGTGAGGCGCGGATCCCTATCGGAAACAATAGACACCGGCACTCCGTGCCTCGAAACAATCTCTTTCACATATAATCTTGCCAACTGATCTAAGTTAAATCTGATTTTTATAGGAAGGAAGTGCGCGGATTTCGTCAGTCGGTCAACGATAACCCATACTGCGTCGTAGCCTTTCTGAGTCGTCGGAAGGCCAACCACGAAGTCCATCGTAATATGTTCCCATTTCCATTCTGGGATCTCCAACGGTTGTAGCAATCCACTCGGTCTCTGATGTTCTGCTTTAACTTTCTGACATGTCAGGCATTTGGCAACATATTCTGCAACATCACGTTTCAAATTCGGCCACCAAAAATGTTGTCGAAGATCTTGGTACATTTTTGTACTACCAGGGTGAATCGAATATCTTGAACTATGAGCCTCACTCAAAATTTCTTCCTTAATTTCTTGTACTGGCGGAACCCAAATTCTGTTTTCAAATCTCAATATTCCTTCCTTATCCATCTTAAATCTTGGTTCGGTTCCTTCAGATATCTTCGTTGTTACCTTTTTGCATTCATCATCCTGAAGCTGAGCCTCCTTCACTCTATCTAGTAGAGTTGTACCAGATTGCATCTGAAATAGCTTCTCATCAATCTCCATAGGATACTTCACTTCTAACTTCAGTTTCTCCATATCTGCAATTAGCTCCTGCTGAGCAGTCAACATCATCAATTTCTCACGACCCTTTCTACTTAAGGCGTCGGCAACCACATTAGCCTTACCCGGATGGTATAAAATCTCACAGTCATAATCCTTGATTAATTCCAACCATCTTCTTTGACGCATATTCAAATCTTTCTGTGTAAAAATATATTTCAGACTCTTGTGGTCCGTATATATTTCACACTTCTCCCCGTATAGATAGTGCCTCCAAATTTTCAAAGCAAAAACAACTGCAGCTAACTCCAAATCATGGGTTGGGTAACCCTTCTCGTAATCCTTCAACTGCCGTGATGCATACGCAATGACTTTGCCGTTTTGCATCAGCACACAGCCAAGTCCTTTATGCGACGCATCGCTAAAAACAACAAAATTTCCTGTATCATCCGGAAGAGATAACACAGGCGCTGTACTCAACCTCTTCTTTAATTCTTGAAAACTCTCCTCATACTTCTCCGTCCAAACAAATTTCACAGCTTTTCGAGTTAAATTCGTTAACGGAGTTGCGATCTTAGAAAAATCTTGTATGAATCTTCTATAATATCCTGCTAATCCAAGAAAACTTCTTACTTCTGACGGCGTTCTCGGCTGATCCCAGTTAATCACAGCTTCTACTTTGGATGGATCTACCGAAATTCCATCTTTATCGATTACGTGACCAAGAAATTGTACTCCATCGATCCAGAATTCGCATTTCAAAAATTTAGCATACAACTTCTCCCTTCTCAATACTTCCAACGTTAACCTCAAGTGTTCTTCATGTTCCTCTTTAGTTTTGGAATATACCAAAATGTCGTCTATAAATACCACCACGAATTTGTCCAAAAACGGCTTGAATACACCATTCATTAGTCCCATAAATGCTGCAGGAGCATTCGTAAGACCAAACGACATTACTAAAAACTCATAATGACCATATCGCGTTCGGAACGCTGTCTTCGGTACATCCTCTGGCCTCACCTTCAGTTGGTAATAATTACTCCTCAAGCCAATCTTGGAAAAGTATTTTGCTCCCTTCAATTGATCAAACAGATCATCGATCCTCGGTAATGGATATCTGTTCTTAATCGTGACCTTATTTAATTCTCTGTAGTCAATGCAGAGCCTCATCGATCCGTCCTTCTTTTTCACGAACAACACCGGCGCTCCCCACGGCGATACGCTCGGTTGAATGTACTTTTTGTCCAACAATTCTTGTAGTTGTACCACTAATTCCTTCATCTCTACTGGTGCCATTCGGTATGGTGCCTTCGATATTGGAGCAGTTCCGGGCGCCAAATCAATCACAAAGTCTACTTCTCTATCTGGAGGAAGTCCTGGAAAATCGTCTGGAAATACATCGACGAAGTCCCTCACAATCAGTATCTCCTCTACCTTCGGGTTCTCTTTTCGACTATCGACTATGTAAACTAAATATCCTACACAGCCTTGTCTTAATAACTTCCTGGCCTGCAACATCGTCAGACAACTCGCTTGTCTAGGCGACTTGCTACCATAAAACACAACCTTTGACGGAGTCATAAGGTTAATACGCTTCTTTTGGCAGTCAATTACAGCCCCATAATTGGATAGCCAATCCATACCCAATATAACGTCGAATTCCCCCAATCGAATAGGGATAAGATCTACGTTCATGATATTACCCTTAATATCCACTCTACAATTCTTATACACATGCTTAACAGGAATTATCTCTCTATTCGCAATTTCTATAATCATGGAATATTCCAATTCATCCTTAAGCAAATCTAAACTATTAGCAAAGTCATCGGATATAAAGGAATAAGTAGCACCCGAATCAAATAAAACGTAAGCATTAATTTCATTGATCGGAATGATACCTGACACCACATCACGAGACTGGATTGCATCCTGCACCGTCATATTGAAAGTTCTGGCGGTTGGTCGGTTTGTTACAGGTGGTCCGGTGATGGTTAAGGTATTTCCACTGCTATTTCCCCGGTTTCCTCCTTGTCCTGATCCTCCCGATCCCTTCTTGGGACAGTCTCTTGCTAAATGATCTTTCAAACCACAGTTGAAACAAGCACCCTTCTTTGGGTTTGGACAATTTGGTGCTATGTGGCCTTCCTGACCACAATTGTAGCACACTCTCTTTCCCTTCAAACAAACCCTAGATGTGCCTTGCCGCAAGTCGGACATGCTTCTATCTTCTTTTTCTGCCCTCCGTGTTGACTTTCAGCTGTCGAGTTATCCGTCCACTTCCTCTTCTGATTATTATTATTCCCAGTATTACTTCCACCAGTCTTGTTATTACCTTCATTCTCACTCTTTTTCTTTTTCTGTTCTTGGTTGTACTTAGTCACTGCATCACTTCCTCCTTCCGCGAGAATGGCCTTTTCCAAAACTCCCGCAAACGTGTTAAGTTGAAACATTGATACCTTGCTGTATACCCAAGGCTTCAGTCCTTGTTCGAATCGTCTGGCTTTCCTCTCGTCAGTGTGTACTTGATACGGGGCAAACCTTGCCAACTCATCGAATTTAGCCGCGTAGTCAGGCACGCTCATGTTTCCCTGCTTCAGTTCCAGAAATTGAACTTCCATCTGATTCTGCGAACTAGCTGGGAAATACATTTCGAAAAACATCTCTTTGAATCTCTCCCACGTAATTACACCTTCACCTCCTCGCATCTTGTTTGCCTGCCACCAGTAGCTAGCCTCAGACTTCAGCATAAATGTCGCAAAAACGGTCTTCTGATCTTCTCGAACCCTAGCAACGTCGAAAACCTTCTCCATTTCCATCACCCACGTTTGAGCCTCGATCGGGTTTCTGGAACCTTTGAACTCTGGCAATCCCACCGCCTTAAAATCTTTAAACGTTGTGCTAGGTGGAGCTTGCGGTTGGTTATTCATGACTCCAGTTAGTAAATTAACTAGCTGTTGAACTGGATTAACGTTGGCATTATTGTTATTATTGGTTGACCCTTCCTGAGCCGGTTGACGTTGTTGTCTTCTCCTTGGCGGCATTTTTCTGTTAAGTAAACGTTTATTAGAACTTTATTTATTTCTCTACATAGTCAAGACATTACTTAACAAACTCACATACTCATTTAACACATCATCTCAAATAACTTAATATCTTTTCATTCAATTAAAAAGTTTTAACATTAAACTATAGCATACTGCTATTTACATCATCTATCCTGGAATAAAGAATCCACATGATTTAAAACATTCAAATATTAACATATTCCTTAGTTCATAAATAAATCGGAATTTACATAAAACTATATAAGTCTTTCACATAAATAAACAGATTCTATTCCTGTCTTCCAAGGTGCTCAATAGCCTTGCCACGCTCCTCATTCATGATACGAGACATCGTCCTGCGAACCAACATATACGATGGAAGTCCTTCAAACTGGATGGGGTACCTTAACACTCGCTCTTGAACCTCATCCATCGCATGATTAAGTGTGGCGTAAGTGTCTTCAAGCTTTGCCTTCTTTGCACGACTATCATCTTCTGCACGATCAGCTCGATGTGATTCTCTTACCCATCCATCCTCTGCTATTTTCAGTATTCCGGAGGTTTCCTTCAGTTCCTTCTTCAGCTTCTCTATCTCCTCGGTCTTATCTTCGGTTTGACCCTTCTCATGAACCAGATCCCACTCCACGTTTCCTAAACGTGTATGAAGGGTCACAATCTCTCTATCCTTCTCCTCTAAAGTAGACTGCTGAACAGTCGCTCGCTCAGTCAATTCCTGAACCTCATCTTGTAACTCCACGTTACGATCATATAGTGTGTCATACATCTCAGCATCAATAGTGTACCGTGGTAGCTCCTCTTCTTCTTCCTCATCAAACTCCTCCTCAGGATCAGTCTCGGGCTCATGCTCCTGACCAACAACGGTGATCAATGGAGATGACTCCCTCTGAACTAACTGTTCCCTAACAACATGTATGTCTCGGGTCTCCTCCTCTGTAGGTACTATAGGTAATCGGGGTTCTTCCTCCCCAGCTTGACTAGCTTCTCCAACATTCGTCATCCTGACAACAAAGTTTTAAGTTTTAGTTACTAAGTCGTACTAACGAGCACATAAATTAACACATAGACACATAATGTATTTTATTATCTTCAATGAATTACCAAAAATTCATTTCTTAAAACTCGATAAGAGTTTTCCTTTACTATCTTCTTTCTATAAGGTTACTACCTAAGGTTGTTTCCCCCACCTAAGGTTCATAACCTACGGCTTTGATACCAACCTGTGACACCCCAAATCTGGGTACTTCGATTCCACGGGATTTGGTGTTCACTGTACAAATATCATCTATCTATCTACCCATAATAAATGCAAACCATGCAATAGATAGAATAAAACTTCTCCTTAAAAGGATTACAACATTCGAATAATAATAATAATACAATCCCAGGTTTAAACTAACCTTAAAACATCTGTGCGGAATTCTAAACAATTAAGTCTTAACAACATCATAACTCAAGTCTTAAACATAAATCATCATCAATAAAATAAATACAAGTCTTCAACACTTGCTAACTTTGCTCTTGCCCTTACTAGTCGAAGGTTCATCACTTCTTTCATTCTTAACTGCAATGTTATTATATAGCAAGAGTGAGCACAAATGCCCACAAGTATAATAATGAAACAACAAAATAATAACATGCGAATAATCAAAGACATCTGAATAAAAGCTCAACTTTTGAATCAAGAATAAATAACAAGAATCAAAAGAATTCTGAGGGTCATAAGACCTTGAACTATGTCCTAGGTTAACAAGGGTTATACTTGAAACCTTTAACAGTCATAAGACTATGGACCTTCTTCTCGTACTTAGGGGGATCAGCCCTTAGTACCATACTGTGCACAATATCTTAACGCTAAAGCGTAAATAATCCCCTATATAGGGTTGTTCATCTCAGTTTGACATTCGAGTCCGCACCAAAGGAAGTTTGGTTTGGATAATTCAATAAGGGTTCTGAAATTTAGAACATTCATCAACTAAGGACTAGCTGAATCAGTAAGGTTCACTAGTCTAAAAAGTTCGACAATAATGATATTCAATATGATTAATAATCTCAAGAAGTATACAATAGAACAATTATTGTATAACTGAATCATGCTTTGAAAGATAATCAATCTTTAATATAATACTCGAACTTGAATAATAGTTTAAGTTTAGGAAATTTGCTCAATGTAAAAGATAGAGTTAAGAAACTTGCTCAACATAAAAGTAACGTTTAAGTTTAAATAAACTTGCTCAATAGAATGGAGTTAGGGATAGGATACTTGCC
The DNA here is from genome assembly GCA_016801055.1 of Panax notoginseng. Classification (NCBI taxonomy): domain Eukaryota; kingdom Viridiplantae; phylum Streptophyta; class Magnoliopsida; order Apiales; family Araliaceae; genus Panax; species Panax notoginseng. Next base: position 35,753,237 of record CM029020.1, read on the forward strand.
TCATGCGTAGATTACACTTTAACTAAGCACGTTCTTTGAATTAAATCCTACATACCATTCATATACACAATACCAGTTAATTATAAATTAACTAATCAATATAAACTCATTCTCGTTGTCTACTTTAATTATTGACTAAACTTAGTCAAATTATCACGTTGTCACATAATTTATACTTCATGAATTATCAAACTAATTATGTATTTAATAATTCAATTCACATATAATATTTTATTACATGTTAAACAACTATTTTATCATCTCACAATACCTCTAACATGATTACATATTCATTACATCAATCCACTAACACTTGTTAGACTTTAACATTTTAAAAATACATTTCTGACATTTTCTGGAGAGTGGCGCTACGGCGCCATTAATGTGCTAAGGAGTCGCGCTGCGACGCAGTGGCGCTGTGGTCGGGCCCTTGGCGCTGCGGCGCTGTGGCGCCGTGGCTCGAGTCTTGGCGCTGCGAGCGCTGTGGCGCGAGAAATCAGTTCTAGAGCTGGCGCCGCGGCGCGAGACCCCAGAAACTGAATCTCAGTTCGCGAAGAACACAGAGTTCAGCGAAATCAACACATTTTTAACACTAATTTCACCAAATCACATATACCCACATGTTATAATTCATGCATAATCATAATACAACATCTATAAAGTGATTTTAACCTATTAAAACATTTAATAACAGATTTAAAGCCTAACAATTCACTGACTTTGATGTTCATGAAGTTTTAGAAAACTTTATGTGAAAATTCTCCCTACGAATTCGTTATAACACCGAATTCGTTCGTTTAAGGCTTAAACTCTTCGTATTAACATGCATAACAACATACAAGTCTAAAATTTAGGGATAATATATGATCAATACATAAATTTTCACGTATAAGGCCTTAAGGCCATAAACCATACTCTGTAATTTTGTAGCAATCATATACGGTGTATTTTCATGGCACTGATAACATGGTCTACATAGTAAACATGTTATACTACTCGAATAATTACACATTCTTATAAAAATTATCATTTCCCAATTCACAGAGACTTACAGAATATATGAAAGCCATAATCATAAAACTTAAAAAGACGTGAAATAAGAATTTGGGTTTGGAGAAAATTACCCAGAGTATGAATGAGTAGAATTAAAGCCTTCTCAATTAATCCTTTAATTCACACAACTTACACTCTCCTTCAAAAATTTCTAAATCTCTCTCTGTGATGCTATGCCAGACTTAACAAATGAAGAAAAGAAAAGACGTATGATAATAAAGGGGAAAACTGACGCGCGTTATGGAGATCAGTTACCCATCATGGGTTAACTGCTCCTAACTCCCATTAGGGCTCCGTTTGGCTAGCTAGAATAGATTCCAAAAGTCATTTAATTAAATAAACCTCTTATACTATAGTTTAAATCATGTCACACCCACTTGCACAATAATTTATATATTTTATTTAATATAAATAAAATATAATAACTTCTCATAATTTCACATAGTCATATAATTAATTATTTCATTAATAAATAATGTCAATTTATTAAGTCTCTAATTAATAATTAAATTAATTAAATAACATCATGCTTAATTAAATAATTCATTTAATTCAACAAGTTCACATAATTATATACTTGAATAATAATTATTCTCCACATTAAATTAATAAATGCAACACATAAAATTAAATTAATCTACCACAATTGCATCAATTAATTATTTAATCCAATAATTAAATCATCGAAAAATATTTATTTAATTCAATAAATATTAAAATAAATTATAAAATTCTCGTTCGTCACACATACTCATGGCAGGAATGGTGCTTGTAGAAGCCATTTCTGATATACAAGAATAAAACTATTAATAAACCAATTAAATTTCTATTTGTACAAAAAATTTAACAGAATTCAATCAACAAATTTTGTTTATAAAAATTTGTATATCACAAATCCAAATTCTGTTTACAATTTTTTATTTATACAGTAACTAAATAATAGAACATATGATGATAATAGTATCTTACAACTACTTACAGTAATAAAATACAGAATTTATGCAAAATTACAAGGAACATATGATGACAACAAATACTTGCGGTAATTCTGAAGACATGCAGAACATACAACATACAACATGCATGTAATTAGTCACCATGTACTTTTCAGAAAATAACACAAAAGTACGGTATTCACACCTTTCCAGAAAATATGCATTTATGGTAATAAACCATGCATTTTATACAACATGCATTTTATACAACGGTAATTAATTATAACTACTACTATTAAGGAATCTATGTTAATTAATAATAAAATATTCATGCAAAATTAATAATTGTCAAATTTTCTGACTAAACAGAAAATTCTGACTGAACGGAAGTGATATATTATATAATAACAGAATATAATAAATACAAAAATATTTTGACCGAATGAAAAATTAAAATAATAAATATATTTGCAAACAGGAAAATATGTTACCTAATAATAATATGTTAACATATTTATTAATAGTAGCATGATTATCATATAACTTTCATAATCATGACAAAGTAAACAATTCTGACGCCATAATAGATCATGTATAAATAAATATACATTACTGATCACAGAATTATATTATTTAACTACACTTAACTGTATTATCATGCAACGAATTTCTAGAATTATGTTAGTACAGAAAATTTATTTTTTCTAAAACAATTTTCTGTTGAATTCAATTCTATAAATTAAATACAACTATATTTACAGAATAAATATAGATGGCACAATATACATAATAAGTCATGCATACTGTATACTCCGGAAAGTAATATAAAAAGAAATGGGTTCAGTTTTGAGGCTTACAAAACTGATTGTAATATTACAGTCAAACCGAATTAACATGTAATGAATATCTATCCGAACACTTAAATCTTATGCACACAATAACAGAAATAAATTTCCAGAATTTTAATGAACAAAATGCAATTTTTACAAAACAAAAACTTGTTTTAAAAAAAATTTCTATTCAGATAAAACAATTTTCTGTTCATATAAAACAATACTATAATTACAGAAAAATAAATTTGCTTTAAGATTGTTATCTGTAATATATAGTATTATTTAATAATGCATATAAATATAATAATAATAAATTATGCAGAACATAAATAAAATAAATCCGAGTCCTTTGAATTCACAAAGTCTCCTTAAAGCAAATTTATTCCCCCACAGATGCTAAGGGTACTTGAATAATTGCTTCCCAAGATAAAACGAATTTCAATTCTTAATTAGTAGCATTACAAAATTAAGAATTCATCGAACCAATTTTTATGTTATGTACCGAACTTTTTCAATAATGATGCAAATGATGCATGTAATTACAACTTACTTAATGATACTGGAAGGAAATGAAGAGCAGCGCACTGCACACTTTGCCAACAGAGAATGGAACGGAAAACGGGAAAAACGAGGAACAGAACAGGAAATAATTAAGAACGGAACGGGAATTTTCTGACAGAACGGGGAACGAGAATTTTCTGCAGAACGGAACGGGACTGAAATTTTCAAAACGAGAGGGAAAATTTGTTATTTTTTAAATGCTTTCCCACACCGTTCATTTATAGGAAAATTCGCATATAACCGTCGTCAAAACGACGTAGTTTTGTGATGATAAAAAATATATATCACGAACCCGCCCGTCACGACCATGACCCGACCCGAGTCAATTTTCTCATTCAAATTCCATTTCTAACATTAACTAATCATAACTGAAGAAAACGAGTAACTAGACCATTTGATAAGAATATCAGACAAGAATACAGAAGTAATGATATGCAAATGTTTGGAGCCAATTTCAAGAAAGTTTAAACAAAGAGACAGTATTTTTGAATTTTCTTCTGCATTTTAACCGAATATAATTTGATAAAATCCTAATTGTAGCCATCTGAGTATGCAAAATGTAAGATTAGACAAGTAAAGGAAGTTCTGCCACCAGAATAAAATACACCTTCGAGATTTTTTGTGAATAAAAGGTAGACGTATGAGACGATTCAGAGTATATATAGAATAGATTCTGTCCGTTTATAGATGGAACCATAATTTCTTCATTGATTACAGATATCTGTTAATAACCGAAAACATTATGTTGCGAAGACCGTTTTGTAATAAAGTTGTGCAAAAATGAACAAGTACAATGCATTCTATAAAATGATCAGCTGTGCACAAAAACATCAGGAAACTATACCATAATCCAAAGAAAATTTCAAACAAATTTCAGTGCAATTACGCATAAAGTTTAAACCAAAGAAATGAAATCACCAGAAAAAAACCTGCTATTTTTGAAATTATACCTAAAACGGCCAAAAGACAAACAGTTCAAGAGAAAATTGTTATCCTAGATTCTGGTAGAGAATTTTAAAAACACTGCTAGAATGACGTTTTATTATCTTTCTGGGCTTCCAAAATTATTACCAAAGCTATAAATAACCATGAACATTACTAAAATCAACCAATAGGAGCGCAACAACATGAGACTTATCATCTTTTGAAGGAAGAATTTACATTACCAAGCACCAAAAGAAGCAAGTAATGCCAAAAGACACTCATTGAACAGAAAAGGTTAACAAAAATGGTATCCCAATCTAATATATTTGTTTTTATGAAATCGATTTCAAAGTTCATGGCACTAAAAGCACTACAAGTGTACAACAAAAAACAAAGTCTTTGTCTAAAGAAATGCGTTGAGAAAGGGCAGATGTATAAAACCTTTCAACGAGATAGGACATTTTCAACTCTCTCAAAATGGAATCTGTTCCAAACATATATGTCAAACTTACCCAAATTCCAAGAGCTAGGATCGAATCGGTATCTCAATACCAACTTGATCCAAGTTCTCTTATGGAATTGCATATTCAATGAGCATTCTCAATACTATGCCTTGAAAAGGACTCGAACCTCCACACTCTTTAGACACGTGAGACTCAAATAAGGTAGTATCTATTGCAAAACCTACAATAAGAAGGGACTTCACAAAGAAGAAGCAAAAGAAACATAATATAATGGAAAAATTATACGTACCCGTTGGCATCAACCACTGTTCTAGAAATCTTCATTTTCCTTGTTGATCCTGAATACAGCTCCTCAAGGGTACAAGGTAATTTGCTCTCAACTGGCGGTGGTTTCTTAGGCATGCTAGATCCAGTACCATCGCTATATGTTCTAAAGATATTTTCACCCCCAAATATCCCTCCTCCATCTGATAAATACCTCATTGACCTCCCAGCGCCTGCTAATCCAAATCCAAAAGGGCTACTCCCAAAGAACTCTGCAAATATATCTTCAGCATTTCGAGGAAAAAATCCATCCGGAAATCCATTAGCGTCACTAGAACCAGGTGGTGCCATGTCTTTTAAAAAAATTGTACCTCGGGCCATTTCTTTTTCTATTTACATTTTTAGTTGTTTTGTTAAAAGAGAGTAGAAATAAAGGGTAAAAAAATTTGCTCAAAGCTATTCACTTTCACAGGGTTGCCTGGTATTTTGAAACCACTTTGCTTGCGGATCAAGTAGTTGGATCAATAGTCTTTTACCATAAAAATGGTTGTATGCTCAGCATTGCCCCATGTGATGTGTGAACAACAACAACTGTGTATCATAATCAGTACAGTAGTTAAATACCGATAAATACTGATAAAAAAGGTAAAGCTTGCAAATTTATTATTGATTAAAAGTAAATAAAAATTACAAAACCCATGGAACCAACAACTTTGATCTATAAATAAAAAGTTGAACCTAGTCCACTCATAAGCTTATGAAGGAGGAAGAGAAAGTATAGTTGACTCAATGCCCTTCAAATTATGTGAAGGTTTATGAAGGCATTCACAAACAGATCCTTCTCCCAAATAAGGAGGCAACTCTTGACACTTGAAGCTAATCAATTTTTCCTTGTATGCATCCCTACATATTTTTCCACAAGATGCCAAGTCACATTGGATTATGACTTTGAAGCCTTGTGCCACTTTGAGATTATTAGTAGCCATGCCCATCAATATTGTCATAACCATCAAACTTGCAACCAATTTGAATGGAACCACAATGGAGCTTTTTCTCTCCATTATTAATTTGCAGAGAATCTTTTTTTAAAAAAAAATTGGAAAATTATATATATATATATATATATATATATATATATATATATATATATATATATATATATATACTAGAACTATAGAAAATTAACTAAGATTGTATTATGAGTAGTATTGTAAATGAAGAGGCCATATATTTATAGTGGAGTTTGTTGTATACTCTCCTGATTTGACTTCCATCATTAAATTGATTATTTATGAAATTAATAAATCTCAAAAATTTCCAACATAATAAACTATGAAGAATTTATTTACGACTAATATCAAGTTTTTAATAATTCTATATAAATATTTTTAATTATTAGTTTTAAAAATTGTCAATTTGACCATTAAAATCAAACTAAAACATTTATTATGGGGTGGAGGGGGGAAAATTTTTTAGGAGAAAATAAAGGGATCTGATATTTCAGGGCAAGAATTATGGATACTGAAAAATTGTTTTTTTTGGACAGATTTATCCTTGATGATTAGATTTGATTATGGTGATTCTGGTGGCTCACACTATTTTATTGACGAGGGCATATCTGTATAAAAGAAAGTAAATATCTTGTTCTATAATTTTTGCTTTGTTAATATCAAATTTTAGGAGAAAATTAAGGGAGATGATTTTTCTAGAATTGGTTTATTTTCAGAGAAAATTAAGGCAAGTGATTTCTACCATTCATTTTTGGAGGAAATCAAGGCAGGTACTTGGAGTTAATTTTTTAAGTTAATTTATTTAGGGGGGTGTATTCAATTAAGATTTTTAAAGACTTTTAAAGATTTTAAAAGTTTGGTTGTATTATCAAGACATTTAAAGAGTTTATAAAAGTTTAGTGGTACCCGTTCGAAAGCTTCTAATAAAAAGAGGAAAGAAATTTGTTCAACAAATGTGAGATAAAATTATAAAATTCTCATATCAATTGTAAAGATTATGTATTATAATATATGAAAATAGAAAATATATGATGTGTATGTGTATGTTTTTTTTAGTTTTCTGACATTTTAAATGAAGGAAATCACTGTTAATTTTTGATATATCATCCATATTCGTCTTCAAGTGTCTTTGATGTATTATAGTGAAATAATGTAATATGTGGTTGTATTCCTGCATGACAAATTGACAGAATCGTTATCTTTCCATTATAAAAAAAGGAAAAACACACTGCTTCGATATATGTTAGGCGCATAAAAAAGGTCTACACAATCAAACAAAATTAGCAGCAGTTAAGATGGATATATATATATATATATATATATATATATATATATATATATATATATATATATACGGTCCGGATATTAAGCTCACCCCTTATTCAACTCACCCGAGCTCACCCCCCTTTAGCAACGCTATATGTTGTCCGTCGCTAAAAGTATAGACGACGGTTGTATGACCGAACCGTCGCCGGGTCCGTCGTTAAAGGAGGGTGAGTTTGGGTGAGTTGAATAAGGGGTAAGCTTAAGATCCGGACTCTCTCTCTCTCTATATGTATATATATATATATATATATATATATATATATATATATATATATATATATTGGTAAAACAATCAATTATTAGTAAAAAGCGTACGCATATGCATAAAGTTTATATAGCTCAATGAAAAATGAGCTTAATTTTTGTATTGCGTCTGTAGTTTTTAAAGTTTTATTGGTATCCGAGTATCCAAATGTATCATGAGAGTAGAATAATTTGAACGCTTTCAACATATATAAAATCTCATGCCACAATAATATAATGAGATTTACTCTAGTTCATGAAAAAAGTGGGAGAGGTTGTACACATGGGGTAATTAACAATTAATATAAGTTGCAAGATACTCCATCCGTTCCTAAAAGATTGTCGTTTTAGAAAAAAAAAATTATTCCAAAAAGTTTATCGTTTACAACTTTCGAGTAGAATAAATTATTTACTGTCCTATATTACCCCTACCTTTTCTCATTATCCTAAGAAATTCTCTCCCTTATATTAATAGTTTTTAATTTTTCATAAAGGGTTAGTGATGAAATTTTAAACAAATTTTACTTGGTAAATGATACTTTCTTAATCCATGTGTCAAAATCTTAAACGACAATCTTTTAGGAATGGAGGTAGTATATTAGAAGTATACAAAAGTCTATCACAGTCTTTATAAAAAATTTATAAAAGTTTGTTACTTATTTCATGAAGTCTATAAAAGTCATTTTAAAAAAGTCTTTAAAGTCTGTGAAAGTCATTAAAATCCTACAAATTCTACAAAAGTCAGTCACTTAAAAAAAGTCTTTAAAAATCTTAATTGAATACACCCCCTTATATTAAATCTTAAAATTGAGATGAATTTGTTTGGCCATACTTAATACAATCATAATTATTTTAGAAACTATATAAAAAAGTATTATTAATTATAAAAATTACATGAATCAAATTAATTTTAAATTCTACTTCAACAAATTGACAGGAAACTTTATTGTGAAACAAAAATAATAATAATTACATGTTATTGATAATAGAAATAAGAATAATTTATTTGTAACTGAGTAATGATATATAACATACCTTAGAGTTTTTTTTATAAAAAAAAATAATGGTTAGAATATCTGTATATCTTAGATGAGTTCATCTTCAAAAAGTTAATTATTATAGTGGAGAAATTAAGCCAATACGTAATCATGACAATTTTCTCAATAATTATTCCAATAGTAAAGTTGATATAAAATTTTGGAAAAATCATCTAAAAAGTGTCTAATGCATAATAAATTTAAAATATTACATAAAAAAATTATTTAAAAAGCGTGGAAATATTAATACTCAAATAATTAAATTCTATATAGATATAGAAAAGGGGCAAAAAGAATAGGCCTTATTATTCCAACATGTTCCCTTAGGCTATGTTTGTTTGTAAGGATTACACTTGGAATATGACTATTAATCGCAAGTGTCTTGTTTGTATTTAAATTTGAGCTTGGGACTATTAGTCCTACGATTATAAAATAACTTAAAGATGTGGGACTATTAGTTTGGCTTTGCTACACTTGTTTGATTACCTGAAGAACGCTTTCAGTGTTACGTACGTCTTTAGATGGAGTTTTTAGAAGTTTTTTGGCAAATGCCCTTCAACTTTTAAAATAATTTATATTTTGTTTTTTTTTGTTTTTTTGTCTTTCTATTTAGTTCTTTGAAATTCTGTCAGAATTAATTGGGTGCTAGTAATTTATGAATTAATCTTTATTAGGCCTAAGAGGGTGAGAAAAAGTACAATTCTGGGTGTTGACTCGAAACTTACTGGCTCTCTATGGAACGTTAATGGAATATTATCTAATTCCCGTTCAATATTATGTTGTCTGCCTAACTACTTTCTGTTTGTTACTCAAATATTGCTGTGAATAACAAAATCAAATTCAAGCAAAGAAATTTTAATAAAACACCTAAAAAAATTAGGCGCCTACTTTGCAAAGTGTGTGATCAAAGTACTAAACCAAATCCTTTTTCATGGAATGAAGTCCTCTCAGCCTACTAAAATGAAACAAGTCTGTAATCGCATGCAAAGAAGAGATGGGGTCTCTTGGAATTTGGTTATTTCACGGTATGTTTTTTTTATGTAATTCTTTGTGTTGGTTGTGATACTTCACAAACAAGTCATTTGGTAATGCATAGCCCCATATGACCCAAATGACATACTTGTAATATACTTCATTTAGTAGTCCAAAGCTGACCCAAATGAGATAGTTTTGCTATATTGATTTTACCATTAGGAAGAGTTCTAGTTAATGTGTAGCCCCAAACACACGCACCAAAGCAAAAATTGTAACCGAAATTGCAGTTACTAAAATTTAGAAAATCACGCTTAACAACCAATTTTTGAGGTTTGGCTTTTGTTTATTTTTTAAAACCAATAGCTAATAACAAACATTAAGCTTAAATATGCTTCATGACTTAAAACGAAAATATGGCGGTTAATTGAGGAGATTAGTTGAGCATTTATTTTTAAAGCATCTCTAAAGTATGTTAGCAAAGGTTCATTCTCAGAGGATGTATATAGATATACATATGCATATCTATGTATGTATCACTAGAGGTGTATTCTTGTCATTCTTTTGTGTTTATATCTCCAACTGTAGTTAAATTTGATGCCATCAATGGTAATGAATAAGAGGGGTTTCTCAATTTACTCCAATTTCATTTCATGATATGTAATTACATTACCCATAAAGGTGAAAATCTCTCTTGTTTTACATCAATTGAAAACCTAGAAGGATTCTAAGCTAATTTATTTGGTTATGCAATTTAACAATAACTAATTCTCCAAGCCACCTCCTACTGATGAACTAGGAAGTAGACTCCTTCTGTATTGCAACAACTAGTATGAAATTACTAGTTGAGCTCACCATTTGCTTTCATTGTTCTCTTCATAAAATGAGAACGTAGTCGGGACTAGTCGATGAATGGAGTGACGGTCCGAGATGGTGGTTGTAGTAGTCCTCACTATTTTATAAAATAGTGTGATAATAATTGTAATGAGGACTCCATTTGAGTTTGAATATTGTCTATGAGACAATATTCGTGTTAAAACTCTCACCTACGCTTTTTTCATATTGTATAAATGAAGTTTGTATTTAAATTCTGTACCATATATTTGGCAACTTAGAATGGGTTGTGTATACCTATTTTGTGGGCGTCACGGATGGTTTCAAAGCTCAGGGATATGATCACTAGCTGAGACTTGAGGCTAGAACTAGGAGGGGAGAGATGGATAAATTCTTTGCTAGTATGACCTACCTAAGCTTATTTGTTATTTATGACTAAAAGACAAATTGTACCCCAAACTTTACACCGATGTTGATATTTGCACCCCAAAGTGAAAAAGGTGTCTAAGTACACCCCATACTTTACTTATGCGAAACAGATTGCACACTTTCGTCAATTAGCCGGTCAAAAGTGACCGGCTAAGGCTGTAATGTGAATTTCGAGGGGTATTTAAGTCTTTTCTCTTTTATCTTCTCCTTCTCTCTAAGCTTGGGGTGGGGTGCACATTGTCTTCTAATCTCTTTCCCTTATCTCTCTCTCCTCCATAATTAATTTTCTCTCTTAAACGCAATGAACGACAATAATGGAAGTACGAAGCAAATTCCGTCGGATAACCCCGACACAAAGCCTGAAGAAAAAGAAGTGTATCTAGTCATGCTCTGGTATCTTTGATTAAAGTGGGCAGTTTGGAGTGGGTGGAAGTTGAGGGTGAGATTAAAGTGTCAGCTTTGATTGGTAGTTGCATATTCCATTGATAGCAAAAGAGACATAATTCTCATCATTAAAAAGTAAACTCCCTGAAAATGCAGCAATGTCTTTCTTCTGGGTAGAAGACTGGTCATCACACTGCCCTGTCTAGGGTTTTGTCCTCCTACACCAATCGGCCATGTGGTAAAAAAAACAGAGGGTGCCCTTAGACACCCCATAAGGACACTTGGACCCAATTTAGATAATACAATCCTGTGAAAATGTAACTTTGATCATTACTCATTTTTACACCAATCGCATAAAAGTTTCACGCATTTTATGCCCCCAACACTGAAAAGACATGGTCGTTTTTACCCAACTAAGCTTCCAAGATTTTATCACCATTTTCCATGGTCTCACAAAGATGGAACATTTCAAGGACTGCAACTTGTGACTTTGTCCCTACCATAATTGGAAGTAAATACACCTTAGTTTTTTTCTACTAAAAGTAGAAATATGTAAAACATGAACTATTGCGAGTCTAGTCTCTGTTTGAAAGTTCTGCTACATATATTGTACTTCACAAAACTTATTTCAAGCTCATGTGCAGGAAACAGAACTATTTTTGTTTGTATCTCTAGTACAAATACTGTGTAATAACAAGAACTCTCTTTGATAAACAGGACATTACAACTAAGAAACTGGACAATACATTAGACCATTTGATTTTTGTGAATTTCATGTGGGCTGCTGGAAGCTGCATTACTATGCTTTTTGCTTCCTATTTTGGCACATCAAACAAAGAGCAACCGAAAAATGAGAGGAAATTTTTACCTTCCAATAGTGGGTGTTGAACATCCATCTACTCCTAAACTAAAACTGAAGAGTAGGAGATAGTTGATGTTTCCTTTGTCCTGTAAAAAAATGTCAAGATTTACTTTCTTTTTTTTTGGTTACCTCAATAGAAAAAGTTCAAATTATTAAGAGAAAGTCATGATCAAGTAACAAAAGCGAGCCAATGTAATAGACAACGCAAGAAAGAAATACATACCAATACCAAGGTGTATTCATACTAGCATATCTTGTTGTTCCCGTCAAGTTTTTATTCTCTCTGCAGTTCCATGATCATATGTAATTTTGAGCATGTCGTGTCTAGCAATAGATTCTCATACAAGGATTTGGAGACAACAAAAGGGATTGAAGGTGGTGATCAGATCATCAAAATTAAGGAGGAGATGGACAAAAAAAGATTTTGGATCCTACCGAATACCAAAAACCAAACCAAACCAAAACCACCATTGACAGTTCAACCAAGAACCAAACCGAGTTTCTCAAGCTCACATCTAATATTTCATTACCCAAAAACAAAACCAAATTCATCAAACCCACCACAGATTCAAACTTACCCACTATCAAAACCCAGCTCAAGAAGCTCAATTCCACTTCAAAACCATCAAATTCAACCAAACCCACTTCACTTTCCTCAAAGAAATCCTCAGATCTAACCAAACCAAATTTAGATTCTGATTTTTGAAAGCTTAAAGGTTCTTCTTCGGTGCATGGATTCCTGTTTCTGATCTTCTTCCTCCTCATCGATCGAGACTTCTTCCTCTATTTCGATCGAGACTTCTTCCTCTTTTTCAGACGTTTTATGTTTTGACAGTGACAAGAATTGGAAGGGTTTTTGGCAAGAATATTTCATCGGCTTGGAGATAATGATTTGACGGTAAAAGCAGAGGCAGTAGTAGAGTTTTGGTAGCTTGTTTCGGTTCAATATTGGAGAAGATAAGGAAAAGACTTGAATACCCCTTTAAATTCCTTAGCCGGTCACTTTTGACAGGCTAATTGACGAAAGTGTGCAATATGTTTCGCATAAGTAAAGTATGGGGTGTACTTAGACATTTTTTTCACTTTAGGGTGCAAATATCAACATCGGTGTAAAGTTTGGGGTGAAATTTGTCTTTTAGTCGTTATTTAATTAGTCCCTTTTTTGTGGCAGTGTTTGAAAATGGCATCTGAAAATGTTGAGATAAGCAATGGAACACATGAGACCGTTGAGTCACCGATGATCAATAACCAGGATAATGTGCATCATGAAGGCAATAATCCTCATGTAAACAACAACACCGACCAAATGATGACGGGATGTTTAGGAGCTTTCTGCAATTCATGCAACATCAGGCGAGAGAGACTCATGTTCAAAATACAGGTGGAAACACTGGCAACTCACAACTGGTCACTGCTAAGCAATTCAAGGAGCTGGGACCACCGGAGTTTTTGGTAAAGCTAGAGCCACTTAAGGCAAAGACGTAGATTAAGAAGATCACCAAGATATTTGATATCTTGGGATGCTCTGAGGAGCAAAATGTTCCATTTGCCACCTACATGTTGCTAGGAGAGGCAGATTATTGGTGGGAATCTGTCAAACGTACTCACCCTTCCGCACTGAAGATGTCTTGGAAAAAGTTTCAAAAATTGTTCAACGACAACTATTTTCCTGAAAGTATTCGTCACATGAAAGAGGTAGAATTTATCAAGTTGGAACAAAATAATATGACCATGTCGTAATACGAGGCTAAGTTTACGGAGTTATCCCGATTTGAATCCCATTTGGTTGATAATGAGGAGCTAATGAAGCGAATGTTTCTGCGAGGTTTGAAACCCGAAATACGTCAATACCTCATTTCTCACAAACTTTGCTTGTATTCAGAAGTTGTGAATAGGTCTCAGTTATTGGAGCGCGATAATGAGTCAACCCAACCAAGAGATAGCAGTCAGCAAAATGATAATACTAGTGGCAGCAATCATCGAAGCGGTGATAACAAATGTGAAGGAAATTAACATGCCAGAAATGGTAACCACTTCGGTGGTAATCCTGGCCAAGATAATAGAAGTGAAAATTTTAAGAATAGGAGATTCAGTAATGATGGAAAGACGTCAGCACCAGCACCCATTGTTAAGGAAAGAGAACGACCACCGGTCATATGCTACAAATACGGAGGGGAGGGACACAACAATCTAAACTGCACGCACAAACCCAAAGCGTGTTACAATTGCATAAGAGAATGTCACCTAGCTCGATTTTGTCGTGTAGTGCCAAGTCCAGCTAGGATGGTGACACCAAATGCCGTCCCAGACAAGTCAAAACCGATAGTTCAAGGGAGAGCGTTTGTCGTGACCTCCCAAAAAGAGAGAAACCAGAACGAAATTATCACGGGTAAGCTAATCATAAACTCTTGCAAAGTCTATACCTTATTTGATACCGGTTCTACCCATTCTTTTATTTCATCTACGTGCGCTCAACGTTTAAATTTGACTCCAGAGAAATTAGACTTTGACTTATCTGTTGAAACTCCGTTGGGAGAAACCTTCATTACATCCATTATTTATAAATCTTGTTTGATTCAAATCGGTACCCTTACATTACCTGTTGATCTCATCTCTTTGAAAATACTTGCATTTGATGTGATTTTAGGGATTGATTAGTTAACTACTCATCATGATAAAATTGATTATTTTTGTAAGGTTGTTAGCTTTTATATTCCTAACCAACCTATTATACGAATTCAAGCAACCAAACCACTAAAGTCAATCAGTGTCATATCAAGCCATAAAGTCATTCGTTTATTAAAAAATGGATGTCAACCTTTCTTAGCCCATGTCACGAATTTAAACAAAAATACGTCAGATTTGAATGTTATTTATATTGTTAATAAATTTCCTGACGTATTCCCTGAAAAACTTCTTGGACTACCCCAGGAGCATGAAATCGAGTTTTGTATTGACCTTGAACCTGGTACAAAATCAATTTCTAAAACCCCATATCGAATGGCTCCTATTGAACTTTAGGAGTTAAAAACGTAACTGCAGGAATTGTTAGACATCAGTTTCATTCGTCCTAGTACGTCTCCTTGGGGTGCTCCTGTTCTATTCGTAAAGAAGAAAGATGGGAGTATGCGGCTTTGCATTGACTATCGGGAGTTGAATCATGTCACTATTAAAAATAGGTACCCGTTACCTCGCATTGATGACCTGTTTGACCAGTTACAAGGCGTTAAATTCTTTTCAAAGATTGATCTTCGTTTCGGATATTATCAGTTAAAGATTAAAACTGATGACATTCTAAAGACTGCTTTTAGAACTCGGTACGGGCATTACGAATTCCTAGTCATATCTTTTGGATTGACCAATGTTCTTGCTGCCTTCATGGATATGATGAACCGAGTATTCAAGGAATATTTGGATTATTTTGTGGTTATCTTTATTGATGCCATCCTCATAGACTCCAAAAGTCGTGAAGATCATGAGCAACACTTGAGGCTGATACTCCAAAAGCTTCATAAAAATAAGCTTTATGCAAAGTTAAAGAAATATGAGTTCTGACTTGAGAAAGTAGCATTCTTTGGGCATGTGATATCAAATCATGGAATATATGTTGACCCAGCGAAGATTGAAGCAATATAAAGCTGGGAGCAACCTAAGTCAGTAACTGAAGTACGTAGCTTTTTAGGCTTAACGGGTTATTATCGGAGATTCGTGGAAGGATTTTCTCGAATCGCTACTCCATTAACTCAGCTGACTCGAAAAGATACAAAAGTCGGTTGGAGCAAGGAATATGAGATGAGATTTCAAGAACTCAAGAGGAGACTCATTTCAGCACCTGTTCTGACAATACCATCTGGCTCGGAGGGATTTGTCATCTACAGCGATGCTTCAGGCAGAAGGTTAGGATGTGTTCTCATGCAACATGGGAAAGTCATAGCCTTTGCCTCACGACAACTCAAAGAATATGAGAGGAATTATCCTACTCATGATCTATGTAAGACCTCGAATTTTATGAAATAAAAGTATTCAATTTTTCTTATAATTACTATTCAGTAAATGGTTAAATTGATAAAAAGGTTAAAGTTAAGGGTGATATATGTAAATATTTTAAATAAGTAGTTATAAAATACTCATTGTTGTCGGGAAATATTCGTTTGGTCGTGGAATATTCTTACTGTCAGAGAATATTCGTACGACAGCGCAGCCATTTGTGGGCCCCATAACAGAATAACTGTCGGATAAAGAAAATGAAAAATTTGAGTTTTTATAAATAACGGCGTAGTAGTTACCGTTAACACTGTTGGAATACCCGGTGGTTAAAATACAGTAATATGCGTGGTTGCACAGTAGCACACGGTATTGCACAGTATTGTTGAATTATTGATCCTTAAGTAAGAAGGCACTACTCAATAATTGTTACAGTAATTACTGTTCAATATTTTATTTTATTGATTCAATAATTGCTGCGTTGATATTTTATATTATTGTTGTTTCAATAATTGTCACTGCACAGTATCTCTATTATCAGATCAATAATTCATATTATTTGAATAATATTGTTAGATAGCATTATTGGCAATGTCTAAGGAAGTTCTGTCTAAGGAGAGGTTTGGTCACCTAATTGCTCGCCAGTAAGGAGAAATCCTTATCAGAAAGCCCCCTCTTTCCTGGGAACGACCTGGTTGCCATAATTATAATTCTTTAATATTATTTGTGAATAATTAATTATTAATTTATATGATAAGAAAATATTTATTTGATGTGGATATAAATGATGGATTTATTTATTTTATGTGGTTATAAATGAAGAAATTAATATTGAGGTATTTTATCAGTATTTTGTCGAAATGGAGGTATTAAAAATCGTCCGTATGTAGATTTCGGGCATTTTTCGTTTGGAATTTGAAAAAACTTAAAGCTACAAAGTTGTAAAGAATTTAATTTCCTATGGAATGGACATAAAATTCGTATTTTTCTGATAAAAGGACTATTTATTATGAATTATTGAAGTTTCTAATTATTGTTTAAATGATAAAATATTTTGGAAATTTCTAGAATTGGTGGGCCCCACTTTTGGTTGGTGAGAAATGTGCTAAAATTTTATTTTAAATGTGGTGGGCATGAATAGTAACAGGTAAAGCCATCAGGTAGCAGGTTAAGCCTGCTTCGGCGTTCTAACATTTTCCTATAAATAGGGTGCTTAGTTAGAATTGAAAATCACACCAGAAACATAAGTTTTCTCTCTCTATATTATCGAGTGTATTTTTGTGAGTATTTAGATACTTTGAGATTTGTTATTCAGTGTAAGTTTTCTTCAGCGTCATATTCGATATTCTAGTCAGAAGTACTACTTTTTTGAGGTAGGGGATTGTAAGGGATGGTAAGGGATGTTATTTTTTTCGTAATGATGTTATTCTTTCAATATCATTTTAGTGAAATATTGATATGAATTTTAATGTGAAATTTTTACCTTTTCGTGTTGGAGTTACTATTCACGTATACGGCACTATTCATGTATATGACACTATTTACGTATATGACATTATTTACGTATACGGTACTATGTACGAATACGAGTTACTATTCATGAGTTACTATTCACGAGTTACTATTCATGACAAAATTAGTTTCTTTTTCTGACCAAATTATCGTTGATTTATGAATCTTACTCTTGAAATTAAATGCAGTTGTTGATCATATTATTTTTATTATCATATATAATATTTTTATAATCCTGGTGATGAAATTTCTCTTTGATTTGAGTGTAAAGATGGGTAGATTATTGGTATGATCGTGACTATAAGTTCTCTCTGGCCAGTAGTGCAAAGTTGAATTATTGACTGGTATGATCATGACCATTGAATTTATAATTGAATATCTTTAGCTTAATATCAACATGGTTATAATTATTGTTTATATAAATTGTGAAATGATTATATATTTCTTTGAGATATTAATATCTTTTGCCTGTAGTGCAAAGATGATCTGTTGTTGAATATCTTTGGCCTGTAGTGCAAAGATGATCTGTTATTAAATATCTTTGGCCTGCAGTGCAAAGATGACCTGTTGTTGAATATCTTTGGCCAGTAGTGCAGAGATGAACTGTTGACGAATATCTTTGGCCCGTAGTGCAAAGATGAATTTATCAGTATGATTATAAATAGAAACTGTGATTCAGTATAACCATGATCTTTGATATTTCAGGTAAAGACATGTGATAAAAATTATCTCCGTCCTGGATGAGAAGAGGAATTTAGAACTACAATTATGATTATGAGTTATACACGTAATTGTGGACAGAAATTATTGATTGATGTTACAGGGATAAAACATTATTGGTGGACTTTTAACATGGAGAAGATAATAGATCTTATGATCTATTTGACTCTTCTAATGGATTGCTCATTCCGCTGCAACTATGGTTGAAAAGTTATATCATCTACCATATGTTCTAAATCTCTGATTTATTACTAATGAAGGCTATTGATAATTTAATTATCTTTAGTCATGATATTCTTTAATGGGCTAGTTGTGCTCACCTTTTTGCTTCACAATTCCTATCAGGTAATAAGAGTGTAGCTGGGTCGAGCGGGGGTAACAGGGGAATAGAACGGTGGTCTTTAGCTGTGGAGGTTCTCCCTAAACAGTATGAAAATAATTTTTTTGAGAACTTTAGAATAGTGTGTTGTATTTTATACATCATTTAGTAGTTATATTTGGTGAATCAAATAGGGAGAGGCGAACTCAACGTTGGAAGGGTGTTTTGCCACTATCATACAAGATGCCTAATGACCTACGACTTCGTGTTATCATAAGACAGGGTTGTGCTCATCCACTTACTAAGTATATCTACGAGCACTACCTATATAATCTTGGAGTTTGGTTGAAATATAATTCACAATTGGAGATAATGGAGATAATTATATGTCAGGAGAAGACTCACCATTGGAAAGAATATGATAGTAATCTTCTCGTTTTTCTTTGGGGCCTATTAGGTCAACCAAGGATAATTCTGTGGATATATGATATCTATCATAACCTAGACGCATGGCCTCCCATGTACGAAGATTTTCTTGAGCACTTTCCAAAGATTTTAATTTCTAAAACAGTTATTGACTATACATTTATGTAAGGTGCCATTATGACGTGCTATCCAAGGTTGGGATGAGAGTCACAGTTGATATATATTTGTATCAAAACTGACAACATATGTGTTGTTGTATTTTGCACGACAATTGTAGTAATAAAGTTGTAGTTATTTTCTGTACCATGTATTTGGCGACTCAGAATGGGTTGTGTGATGTATACCTATTTTTGTGGCGTCACATTTGGTATCAGAGCTTAGGGATATGATCTCTCACGAAGATCCGGGATTAAAACTAGGAGGGGAGAGACGAGTAATATCCTTCGCTAGTGTGTGTCCTACCTAAGCTAAATTTTCTTACTTAAGTTGACAAATTGTGATATGTCAATTAACCTTTGTTTTGAAACTGTATTCTAGAATGATATCAGGTACATAAATTTCAGGTACGAAATTTCATAAGGAGGGGAGATTGTAAGACCCCAAATTTTATGAAATAAAAGTATTCAATTTTTCTTATAATTGCTATTCAGTAAATGGTTAAATTAATAAAAAGGTTAAAGTTAAAGGTAATATATGTAAATATTTTAAATAAGTAAGTGGTTATAAAATACTCATTGTTGTCGGGAAATATTTGTTTGGTCGTGGAATATTCTTACTATCGGAGAATATTCGTACGACGGCACAGCCATTTGTGAGGCCCATAAGAGAATAACTGTCGGATGAAGAAAATAACAAATTTGAGTTTTTATAAAGAACAATGTAGTAATTACCGTTAACACTGTTGGAATACCCAGTGGTTAAAATACAGTAATATGCGTGGTTGCACAGTAGCAAACGGTATTGCATAGTATTGTTGAATTATTGATCCTTATGTAAGAAGGAACTACTCAATAATTGTTACAGTAATTACTGTTCAATATTTTATTTTATTGATTCAATAATTGTTGCGTTGATATTTTATATTATTGCTGTTTCAATAATTATCACTGCACAGTATCTCCATTATCAGATCAATAGTTCATATTATTTGAATAATATTGTTAGATAGCATTATTGGCAATGTCTAAGGAAGTTCTGTCTAAGGAGAGGTTTGGTCACCTAATTGCGCGCCAGTAAAGAGAAATCCTTATCAGAAAGTCCCCTCTTTCCTAGGAACGACCTGGTTGCCATAATTATAATTCTTTAATATTATTTATGAATATTTAATTATTGATTTATATGATAATGAAATATTTATTTGATGTGGATATAAATGATGGATTTATTTATTTTATGTGGTTATAAATGAAAGAATTAATGTTGAGATATTTTATCAGTATTTTATAGGAATGGAGGTATTAAAAATCGTCCGTATGTAGATTTCGGGTATTTTTCTTTTGGAATTTAGAAAAATTTAAAGCTACAAAGTTTTAGAGAATTTAATTTCCTATGGAATGGACATAAAATTCGTATTTTTCTAATAAAAGGGCTATTTATTATGAATTATTGAAGTTTCTAATTATTGTTTAAATGATAAAATATTTTAAAAAATTCTAGAATTGGTGGGCCCCACTTTTGGTTGGTGAGAAATGTGCTGAAATTTTATTTTAAATATGGTGGGCATGAATAATAACAGGTAAAGCCATCAGGTAGCAGGTTAATTCTGCTTCGGCGTTCTAATATTTTTCTACAAATAGGGTACTTAGTTAGAATTAAAAATCACACCAGAAACATAAGTTTTCTCTCTATATATTATTGAGCATATTTTTGTGTGTATTTAGATAATTTGAGAGTTGTTATTCAGTGCAAGTTTTCTTTAGCGTCATATTCGATATTCCAATCAGAAGAATTGCTCTTTTGAGGTAGGGGATTATAAGGGATGGTAAAGGATGTTATTTTCTTCGTAATGATGTTATTCTTTCAATATCATTTTACTGACATATTGATTTGAATTTTATTGTGAAATTTTTACCTTTTCGTGTCGGAATTACTATTCACGTATACGACACTATTCACGTATACGACACTATTCATGTATATGACACTATTTACGTATATGACATTATTTACGTATACGGTACTATATACGAATACGAGTTGCTATTCATGAGTTACTATTCATGACAAAATTGATTTTTTTTTCTGACCAAATTATCGTTGATTTATGAATCTTACTCTTGAAATTAAATGCAGTTGTTGATCATATTATTTTTATTATCATATATAACATTTTTATAATCCTGGTGATGAAATTTCTCTTTGACTTAAGTGTAAAGATGGGTAGATTATTGGTATGATCGTGACTATGAGTTCTCTTTGGCCTGTAGTGCAAAGTTGAATTGTTGACTGGTTATAATTATTGAATATCTTTAGCTTAAGTGCAAAGGTGAATTGATCAACATGGTTATAATTATTGTTTATATAAATTCTGAAATGATTATATATTTCTTTGAGATATTAATATCTTTGGCCTGTAGTGCAAAGATGATCTGTTGTTGAATATCTTTGGTCTGTAGTACAAAGATGATCTTTTATTGAATATCTTTGGCATGTAATGCAAAGATGACTTGTTGTTGAATATCTTTGGCCAGTAGTGCAAAGATGAACTGTTGACGAATATCTTTGGCCCGTAGTGCAAAGATGAATTTATCAGTATGATTATGAACATGAACTGTGATTTGGTATAACCATGATCTTTGGTGTTTCAGGTAAAGATAGGTGATGAAAATTATCTCCGTCCTGGATGGGAAGAAGAATTCAGAACTACAATTATGATTATGAGTTATATACGCGATTGTGGACAGAAATTGTTGATTTATGTTACAGGGATAAAACATTGTTGGTAGGCTTTTAACATGGAGAAGATAATATGTCTTATGGTCTATTTGACTCTTCTAATGGATTGCTCGTTCCACTGCAACTATGGTTGAAAATTTTTATCATCTGCCATATGTTCTAAATCTCTGATTTATTACTAATGAAGGCTATTGATAATTTAATTATCTTTAGTCATGATATTCTTTACTGGGCTAGTTGTGCTCACCCTTTTGCTTCACAATTCCTTTCAGGTAATAAGAGTGTAGCTGGGTCGAGCGGGGGTAACAGGGGAATAGAACAGTGGTCTCTAGCTGTGGAGGTTCTCCCTAAACAGTATGAAAATAATTTTATTGAGAACTTTAGAATAGTGTGTTGTATTTTATACATCATTTAGTAGTTATATTTGGTGAATCAAATAGGGGGAGGCGAATCCAACGTTGGAAGGGTGTTTTGCCACTATCATACAAGATGTCTAATGACCTACGACTTCGTGTTATCATAAGACAGGGTTGTGAACATCCACTTGCTGAGTATATCTACGAGCACTACCTATATAATCTTGGAGTTTGGTTGAAATATAATTCACAATTGGAGATAATGGAGATAATTATATGTCAAGAGAAGACTCACCATTGGAAAGAACATGATAGTATTCTTCTCGTTTTACTTTTGGGTCTATTGGGTCAACCAAGGATAATTCTGTGGACATATGATATCTATCATAACCTAGACGCATGGCCTCCCATGTACGAAGGTTTCCTTAAGTATTTCCCAAAGATTTTAATTTCTAAAACAGTTATTGACTGTACCTTTATGTAAGGTGCCATTGTGACGTGCTATCCAAGGTTGGGATGAGAGTCACAGTTGATATATATTTGTATATAACTCACAACATATGTGTTGTTGTATTTTGCACGACAATTGTAGTAATAAAGTTGTAGTTATTTTCTGTACCATGTATTTGGCGACTCAGAATGGGTTGTGTGATGTATACCTATTTTGGGGGCATCACAATCTAGAGTTGGCAATAGTCGTTTTTGCGCTAAAGATCTGGAGACATTACCTGTATGGGGAGATGGTGGAGATCTATACAGATCATAAAAGCCTCAAATATTTCTTCACCCAAAAAGAACTCAACATGTGGCAACGACGTTCACTCGAGATGTTGAAAGATTACGATCATACCATTCAATATTATCCTAGAAAAGCGAACGTGGTAGCTGACGCATTGAGTAGAAGATCATATGCAGGTACGAGTGCGATATTGTCAACGCAAAGTGTAAAATCCCAAATTTTATGAAATGAAAGTATTCAATTTTCTTATAATTATTATTCTATTTAATGGTTATATTGATAAAAGTTTAAATTTAAGGATGATATTTAAAAATTTTGCAAAGTAAGCAAGTTGTTATAAAATATTCGTTGTGTCGAGGAATATTCTTTTTGTCGAGGAATATCTGTATGACGACACCATTATTGGTGGACCCCATAACAGATTAAATGTCGGAGTTAGAAAACGATAGAAATATCTTTTTATAAAAATAACGACAAAAGTTTTACCGTTAAACTGTTGAAATACCTAGTGGTAAAAGTACAGTAATACACATAGTTGCATAGTAGCACACAGTATTGATTATTGATGCTTACGTAAGAAGCCACTCAGTTTATTCAATTATTGCTACAGTAGTTGCTGCATAATATCTCTCATATTATTGATTCAATTATTGTCACAGTATCATTTGCATAATATTTATTGTTAGTAAATCAATAATTGAGACGACAAAGTTATTCATATTATTATTTGTAATATTGACAATGTCTAGAAAGTTCTGTCGAGGAGAAATTTGGTCACCTAATTGCGCGCCAATAGGGAGAAATTCTTATCAGAAAGCCCCATCTTTCTTGGGAATGATCTGGTTGTTAAATATTATGAGTTATAATATTAATGATGAATAATTATTAATAGATTAAAAATCTATTTATTAAATATAAGTGATTTGTGGTAAATATTTATTCAATTTTTCCTATAAATAGAAGATCATTCCTTCATTATTTCTTACGAATTTAATGAAACTGTAAAGAGAGAAACTATAGAGAGAAAGAAGAGGAGTATTCTGCTACTACCCTACTTCGGTATTCAATTTTCTACTAAGGTAAGGGATGTTATTTATTTCATATTCGCTTACGATATTATTTTTCGTATTCGTAAGGAATATTATCTTCGTTCAATACTTGTAAGGGGTATTATTTCTTTCGTATTCATGAAGAGAGTTATTTTCTTTCAATACTCGTAAGGGTTGTTATTCTATTCTTTATTATTCTGTTGGAATAACATGTCTACGCGGACTACCGCATGTATGGTGAAATATTTTAGCTATTCCATTCTTTATTATTCTGTTGGAATAACCTGTCTACGCGGACTACCGCATGTATGGTGAAATCCTTTTGTTATTTCATTCTTTATTATTCTGTAGAAATAACCTGTCTATGCGGACTACCGCATGCCTGGTGAATAACCCTTCGTATTCAATTGTTATTAAATTATGGAAATGATCTGTCTACGCGGACTACCGCATGACGGTGAAAATTCATTTGCAGTTTCGTATATTATTTCTTTTCATATTCTTAAATCTAAACTTACCGTGGTAAGTATTGCTTCTATAATTCTTGAAATTAGTGGAATATCCTTGAGTTTTGCGCTTCATCTAGTATCGTTTCATTGGAATATTGATCTGAACTTTCTTATTAAATATCAATATTTTCACCTTAGTACTATTCACGGGTTACTATTCACTCGGTTACTATTCACTCAAATATTATTCACCCGAGGATTCGGAGTACTTTTCATACCAAGTTACTATTCACTCGGGTATTAATCACTCGGGTATTCGGGGCATTTTTCATGCCGGGGTACTATTCTCGAAGTACTATTCATGACAAAAATTAATTTCTTTTCTATCCAAGATTATTTTTGATACATGAATATTATTCTTGAATTTTACTCCACAAAGCAGTATCATATTGATAATTAGGGTATTTTTAAGCTCTGGATAAATTTAAAGTCTTTAATATTTATCATTGATCTCGTTTGATTGAATTTTTATATCATTGTCATCATCTTCATGATTATATTGTGATAAAAGTCATTTGTGGCTTACGTGCATAGATGTACTATTGATTGGTATAATTATGACCAGGAATTATTCGTTATAATCATGACCGTAATGTTACAAATGATATGATAAAAGTCCTCATTGGCCCGTAGTGCATTGATGGACAGTTGTTGATTTGATCATGACCATGGATGATTACATGAATATCCTTGGCCCGTAATGCAGAGATGATTTGATGATGTGGTTTATTTATTAAGCTGAGTCTCAGCGATAAAGTTGATGAAAAACTTTTTAAATCATAGAAGATAGTAGATATCATGCTCTACTTGACTCTTCTAATGGATTGCTTGTTCCACTGCAGTTAAACTTGATGTTTATTATATTTTATCAGTTTAACACTGTTGAAGGCTAACGATAATTTATTCTGCATTATCTTTGTCATAATTTTTCTTACTGGACTAGTTGAGCTCACCCTTTACTTTCATTGTTCTCTTCAAGAAATGAGAATATAGCTGGGACTAGTCGGGGAACGGAGTGACGGTCTAGGTGTTTGCATTAGTAGTCCTCACTATTATGTGAAATAGTGTGATAATAATTATAATGAGGACTTATTTTTGAGTTTGAATATTGTCTAGAAGACAATATTTGTATTAAAACTCACAACTTATGATTTGTCGTATTCTACACGACACTTATCAGTTTTATAAATTAAGTATGTATTTGAATTATGTACCATGTATTTGACGACTCGAAATGGGTGATGTATACCTATTTTGGGAGCGTCACAGTTGGTATCAAAGCTTAGGAATATGATCTCTAGCTGAGATGTGAGACTAGAACTAGGAGGGGAGAGATGGAAAATTCATTCGCTAGTATGACCTACCTAAGGTTATTTGGTATTTACTTGGTCGGTCAGAGTATAGGGATAATATGTGACATGTCAATTAACCCTTGTTTTGTGGCAGTATTTGAAAATGACATCCGAAAATGTTAAGATAAGCAATGAAGCACATGAGACCGTTGAGTCACCAACGATCAATACCCAGGATAATGTGTATTAAGAAAACAATAATGCTCAGGTAAACAACAACACCGATCAGATGATGAACGATGGAATGCTCATAGGCTTTATGCAATTCATGTAATATTAGGCGAGAACGACTCCTGTTCAAAATGCAGGTGGAAAGATTAGCAACTCTCGGATGGTCACCGCTAAGCAGTTCAAGGAGCTGAGACCACCGGAGTTTTTAGGAGAGCTAAAACCACTTAAGGCGGAGACGTGGATAAAGCAGATCACCAAGATATTTGATGTCTTGGGATGCTATGAGGAGCAAAAGGTTCCCTTTGCCACCTTCATGTTGCGAGGAGAGGCGGATTACTGGTGGAAATCAGGAAAACGTACGCAGTATGCCGCACTGAAGATGTCTTGGGAGAAGTTCCAAGAACTGTTCAACGACAAGTACTTTCCTGAAAGAATTTGTCACGTGAAGGAGGTTGAGCTCATCAAGCTGGAGCAAAACAATATGACAGTGTCGCAGTAGAAGCTAAGTTTGTCGAGTTGTCCCGGTTTGCGTCCCACTTGGTTGATAATAAAGAGAGAATGACGCGGATGTTTCTAAGAGGTTTGAAACTTGAGATACGTCAATACCTCATTTCTCATAAACTTTGTTTATATTTAGATGTTGTGAATAGGGCTCAGTTATTGGAGCGTGATAATGAGCCAGCCCAACCAAAAGATAATGACCAACAACACGATAATAATTGTATCGGTGGCAATGACCATCGAAACAATGATAACCATCGTGAAGGAAATTATCATGCCAAAAATGGTAACCACTTCGGTGGTAATCATGGCCAAGATAATAGAAGAAATGATTCAAGTGGAAAATTTAAGAAGAGAAGATTTAACGATGATGGGAAGACTTCGGCAGCAGCACTAGCGCCAGCAACAAATTCTAGGAGAGGAGAACGATCGCCAGTTAGATGCTACAGATGCGGAGAAGAAGGACACATAAGTACAAACTGTTCACAGCCTTCCAAGGTATGTTTTAGTTATGGAAAAGACGGTCACATAGCTCGATTTTGTCCTGTAGCGAAATCAAGTCCAGCTGGGACGGTGCCATCAAAGGCGGATACGGACAAAACAAAGTCAGTGGTTTCAGGAAGAGAGTTTTTCGTGACTTCTCAAAAAAGCGAGTAACCCGAACGAAGTTAGCACGGATTAATTAATTATAAATTCTTGTGAAGTCTATACCTTATTAGATACCGATTCTACCCATTCTTTTATTTCCCCTACTTGTGCTCAACGTTTAAATTTAACACTGGAGAAATTAGACTTTGACTTATCTATTGAAACTCCGTTGGGAGAAACCTTCGTTACATCCATTGTTTATAAATCCTAGTTGATTTAAATCGACACTTTCAGGTTACCTGTCTATCTTATCTCTTTGAAAATACTTGCATTTGATGTGATTTTATGGATTGATTGGTTAACTACTCATCGTGTAAAAAATTGATTATTTTCTTAAGGTTGTTAGCTTTCATATTCCTAACCAACCTATTATGCGAATTCAAGCAACCAAACCACTAAAGTAAATTATTGTCATATCAAGCCATAAAGCTATTCGTTTATTAAAAAACGGATGTCAAGCTTTCTTAGTCTATGTCACAGATTTAAACAAAAATACGTCAGATTTGAATGATATTCCTATTGTTTTCCTGACGTATTCCCTGAAGACTTCCTGGCCTACCCCAGAGCGTGAAATCGAATTTTGTATTGACCCCAGAACAAAACCCATTTTAAAACCCTCAAATATTTCTTCACCTAGAACGAACGTAACATGTGCCAAAGACGTTGGCTCGAGCTGTTGAAGATTACGACCATACCATTCAATACCATTCTAGAAAAGCGAACGTGGTAGCTAACGCATTGAGTAGAAGTTCGTATGCGTTTACGAGTGCGATATTGTTCACACAAAGACCCATTTCGTACGACTTACAAAAGATGGAGATAGAGTTAAAGACTCCAAGAAACTACGTGAAGATAGCGAATATACGATTAAAATTGACTTTAATCGATAAAGTTAAAGCCGCTCAAGCTACAGATTCTGAGCTGATGAATGTAAAGAAGAAGGTTCAAGAAGGCGTTATTCTAAAAGCAAGAATCAAGGAAGAGAGGAAATCTCAATCCTCAATTGTATTGGCCCATTTGAAATCCTCGATCGAGTAGAAACTATAGCCTATAGACTCGTTTTACCGCCAAGTATGTCGCGTGTTCATAATATTTTTCACGTATCGATGTTACGTAAATATGTGGGCAACCCGAACCACATTATTGAATTAGAACTAGACGAGATAGCAGAAGATTTAACGTATGAGGAGATACGTGTTAAAATCTTGGATAAGAAGAATCATATTCGACACTCAAAGGTTATACCTCAAGAGTTAGAATCTAAACAAGGTATCCTCACCTCTTCGGCATACTAGGTACGTACGCAAATTTCGATGGCAAAATTTCATAAGGAGGGGAGATTGTAAAACCCCAAATTTTATGAAATGAAAGTATTCAATTTTCTTATAATTATTATTCTATTTAATGGTTAAATTAATAAAAGTTTAAATTTAAGGATGATATTTGAAAATTTTGCAAAGTAAGCAAGTTGTTATAAAATATTCGTTGTGTCGGAGAATATTCTTTTTGTCGGGAAATATACGTACGACGACACCATCATTGGTGGATCCCATAACGGAATAACTGTCGGAGTTAGAAAATGACAGAAATATCTTTTTATAAAAATAACGGCGAAAGTTTTACCGTTAAATTGTTGAAATCCCCAGTGGTAAATGTACAGTAATACACGTAGTTGCATAGTAGCACACAGTATTGATTATTGATGCTTACGTAAGAAGCCACTCAGTTTATTCAATTATTGCTACAGTAGTTGTTGCATAATATCTCTCATATTATTGATTCAATTATTGTCACAATATCATTTGCATAATATTAATTATTAGTAAATCAATAATTGAGACGACAAAGTTATTCATATTATTATTTACAATATTGACAATGTCTAGAAAGTTCTGTCGAGGAGAGGTTTGGTCACCTAATTGCGCGCCAATAGGGAGAAATCCTTATCGGAAATCCCCCTCTTTCCTGGAAATGATCTGGTTGTTAAATATTGTGAGTTATAATATTAATGATGAATAATTATTAATAGATTAAAAATGTATTTATTAAAGATAAGTGATTTGTGGCAAATATTTTTTCAATTTTTGATATAGATAGAGGGGTTTGTTATGAGGTGTTTGTTATAAGTTTGACTTATTATTCCATGAGGAGATATGCTAATTTTTCAGATCATTGGTTTAAGATATAATAGTAAATCAATATGGACCGCTGGTGGAAAGTTATAATAGTAAATCAATATAGATCGCTGGTTTAAAGTTTTAATAGTAAATCAGTATGGACCGTTGCTTTAAGTTTTAATAGTAAATCAATATGGACTGTCCGTTTAAAAGTAAATTAATCTGGGCCATTCATGAATTAGTTATTATTCGGTTCTTTTTCCTATAAATAGAAGCTCATTCCTTCATTATTTCTTATGAATTCACTGAAACTGTAAAGAGAAAAACTATAGAGAGAAAGAAGAGGAGTATTCTGCTACTACCTTACTTCAGTATTCAATCTTCTACTAAGGTAAGGGGTGTTATTTATTTCATATTCGCTTACAATATTATTTTTCATATTCGTAAGGAATATTATCTTTGTTCAATACTCGTAAGGGGTATTATTTCTTTCGTATTCATGAAGAGAGTTATTTTTTTCAATACTCGTAAGGGTTGTTATTCCATTCTTTATTATTCTATTGGAATAACCTGACTACGTAGACTACCACATGCATGGTGAAATATTTTTGTTATTCCATTTTTTATTATTCTGTTGGAATAACCTGTCTACGCGGACTACCGCATGCATGGTGAAATCCTTTTATTATTCCATTCTTTATTATTCTGTTAGAATAACCTGTCTACACAGACTACCGCATGCCTGGTGAATAACCCTTTGTATTCAATTGTTAATAAATTGTGGAAATGATCTGTCTACGCGGACTACCGCATGACGGTGAAAATTCATTTACAGTTTCATATGTTATTTCTTTTCATATTCTTAAATCTAAACTTCCCATGGTAAGTATTGCTTCTATAATTCTTGAAATTAGTGGAATATCCTTGAGTTTTGCGCTTCACCCAGTATCGTTTCATTAGAATATTGATCTGAACTTTCTTATTAAATATCAATATTTTCACCCGGGGTACTATTCACTCGATTACTATTCACTCGAATATTATTCACCCAAGGATTCGGGGTACTTTTCATACCGAGTTACTATTCACGAGTTACTATTCACTCGAGTACTATTCACTCGAGTATTAATCATTCGGGTATTCAGCATATTTTTCATACGGGGGTACTATTCATCGGGTACTATTCCCGAAGTACTATTCCCGGGGTACTATTCATGACAAAAATTAATTTCTTTTCTGTCCAAGATTATTTTAGTTCCTGAATATTATTCTTGAATTTTACTACACAAAGAAGTATCATGTTGACAATTTGGATATTTTTAAGCTCTGGATAAATTTAAAGTCTTTAATATTTATCCTTGATCTCGTTTGATTGAATTCTTATATCATTGTCATCATCCTCATGCTTATATTGTGATAAAAGTCATCTATGGCTTACGTGCGTAGATGTACTATTGATTGGTATGATTATGACCAGGGATTATTCGGTATAATCATGACCGTAATGTTATAAATGATGTGGTAAAAGTCCTCATTGGCCCGTAGTGCATTGATGGACAGTTGTTGATTTGATAATGACCATGGATGATTACATGAATATCATTGGCCCGTAGTGCAGGGATGATTCGATGATGTGGTTTATTTATTAAGCTAAGTCTCAGCGATAAAGTTGATGAAAAACTTTTTAAATCATAGAAGATAGTAGATATTATGCTCTACTTGACTCTTCTAATGGATTGCTTGTTCCACTGCAGTTAAACATGATGTTTATTATATTTTATCAGTTTAACAATGTTAAAGGCTAACGATAATTTATTCTGCATTATCTTAGTCATAATATTCTTTACTGGGCTAGTTGAGCTCACCTTTTGCTTTCATTGTTCTCTTCAGAAAATGAGAACGTAGTCGGGACTAGTCAGAGAATGGAGTGATGGTCCGAGATGGTGACTGCAGTAGTCCTCACTATTTATAAAATAGTGTGATAATAATTGTAATGAGGATTCCATTTGAGTTTGGATATTGTCTATGAGACAATATTCGTGTTAAAACTCTCAGCTACGCTTTTGTCGTATTGCATAAATGAAGTTTGTATTTAAATTCTGTACCACGTATTTGGCGACTCAGAATGGGTTGTGTATACCTTTTTTGGGGACGTCACATTAAGAATAATCACGGACGCACAGTAAAGGAATTCACGGGCAGACGAATTCGTCGAAAATTTGATTTTACTATTCATTACTGTGCAATAAAATATTCTAATAAAATAAAAATTTTAAATACAATATAATATATTCAATTTATAATCTAATAAAATAAATAACTTTATATATAATATAAAAAGTATTATATTTTATATAAAAAGTTTTTTGTTTTATTACTATTATAATAATAATAAAATAAAACTAAAATAACTTTCTACCGACGGTTTTCAAAAATGAGTAAATGGGGGTCCATGTAATACACCAAAGTTACAACAAATACTTCATGACAAACCCCTCTATTTATATCAAAATTTGAATAAATATTTACCACAAATCACTTATATTCAATAAACATATTTTAATCTTTCAACAATTATTCATTATTAATATTATAACTCACAATATTGACACCAGACCATTCTCAGGAAATAGGGGGCTTTCTGATAAGGATTTCTCCTTATTGGCGCGCAATTAAATAACCTAACCCCTTTTCTCGACAGAACTTTCTAGACATTGTCAATAATGCAAAGAATATTATGAATAACTGTGTCGTCTCAATTATTGATTTAATAATATAAAATATTGTGCAGATGATACTGTGACAATAATTGAATTAATAATATAAGATACTATGCAGCAACTACTGTAGGAATAATTGAATAAAACTGAGTGACTTCTTACTTAAGTATCAATAATCAGAGATACTGTACAATGTCGTGTGCTACTGTGCAACTACGCGTATTACTGTACTTTTATCACTGGGTATTTCAACAGTTAACGGTAAAAGTTTTGCTGTTATTTTTATAAAAAGGTTATTTCTGTCGCTTTCTATATCCGACAGTAATTTCATTGTGGGATCCACCAATGATTGTGTCGTCGTACGAATATTCTCCGACCAAACGAATATTTTATGACAACTTGTTTACTTTGCAAAATTTACACATGTCACCCACTACTATAACATTATATCAAATTCACACCTTATTATTCAAAATAACATTTAGAGAAAATTAAATCTTTATTTATAAAAAGTTAGGGTCTTACAATTAATTTGAAACTTTTATTGATATACATATATAATAACGCCATTTAAAACAAATTATATTAATATTTAGATAATATAGTTTGATATTATTAAAATATAAGCCTGATTATAATTTTAACTATAAGTAAAATTTTATTATATTTAAATAATATAATTTAGAAGGAAACTATTTTTTTATATAAAAATCACCTTACCAGTATTAAATAATATTATTATTAAGATATATATAGGTATGAATTTAATAAATTGACCAATAAATGATTCAATTATTCAACTAAAAGTTAATTAATTATACTATACATTAGTAACTATTATTAATATAATACTTATTA
The DNA here is from genome assembly GCA_016801055.1 of Panax notoginseng. Taxonomy (NCBI): domain Eukaryota; kingdom Viridiplantae; phylum Streptophyta; class Magnoliopsida; order Apiales; family Araliaceae; genus Panax; species Panax notoginseng. The sequence continues at coordinate 35,786,244 of CM029020.1, forward strand.
ATATGTTATCTAACTTGAATGTATTACTGCTATTAAAATCTAAGTATAATTGTACTATTTGAAATATAAGTATGATTTTATTATTAGTTAGATAATATAATTTTACTAATAAAATATTTTCTTACAAGGATCATCTTATTTAATATTAAATTATTACTATAATTAATATTATTAGAAATATAATATATTGACCAACCATATGATTTAATTATTAAAGAAAACATAAAAAGCCACTTACTTTATCCAATAAGCTATTTATAAAAAAATATAATAAAAATTCAAAAACATTATATTTCTAAAAATAAGACCATGTACTTTGCATGAGGTGTACCTACTAGTAATGAGTTTATTAGGGGTATGCATAGTGCGGTTACAATGTATAAGAGTAATTAAATCTTGTAGTTCAGTTAATATTATATGTTGGGGCATGATTATTTGGGTCTGAGTTATATGGTGGACCAAATTTCATGTTGAGGTATTTACTCTGCATAGGAATCTGATTCGGAAGTTGAATATTTTAAAGAATCAAAGATTGTGATTTCTAATTACATTTAATTTTCAAGTCCTAAGGAAAATGTGACAACCCCAAAATAGGTCCATTCCATCCAACCTATTCTGAGTCGCCAAATACATGGTACAGAAAACAACTACAACTTTATTACAACAATTATCGTGCAAAATACAACAACACATATGCTGTGAGTTTGGATACAAATATATACCAAATGTGACTCATGTTCCAACCGTGGACATCACCTCACAATGACACCTTACATAAAGGTATAGTCAAAAACTGTTTTAGAAATTAGAATCTTTGGGAAGTGCTCAAGGAAACCTTCGTACATGGGAGGCCATGCGTCTAGGTTATGATAGATATCATATGGCCACAGAATTATCCTTGGTTGACCCAATAGACCCCAAAGAAAAGTGAGAAGATTACTATCATATTCTTCCCAATGGTGAGTCTTCTCTTGACTTATCATTATCTCCACTATCTTTAATCGAGAATTATACTTCAAACAAACACCAAGATTATATAGGTAGTGCTCGTATATATACTCAGCAAGTGGATGAGCACATCCCTGTCTTATGATGACACGAGGTTGTATGTCGTTAGACATCTTGTATGATAGTGGCAAAACACCCTTTCAACGTTGGGTACACCTTACCCTATTGGATTCACCAAATAAAACTACTAAATGAACTTTTATATACTGCTTCGGGAGAACATCCACAGCTAGAGACCACCGTTCTATTTCCCCGTTACCCTCGCTCGACCCAGCTACACTCTTATTACCTGAAAGGAATTGTGAAGCAAAAGGGTGAGCACAACTAGCTCACTAAAGAATATCATGACTAAAGATAATTAAATTATCAATAGCCTTCCACTACAACAAAAAGGCTTATCAGCGACCGCACATCTGCGACCGCATATAGTCGCAGATGGGTATCAGCGACCGGATACAGTCGCTAATAGTAGTCGCAGAAAATCTTGTAGCTAAAATGACATCAGCGACCAACAATAGCGACCGTATTATTAGCGACCGCAATCAGCGACCTCAGCTGTCGCTATTCTGACTCATGCTGAGTCATGCGTCAAACGTGATGTGGCACACGTGTCAGCGACTGGTAATAGCGACTGCATGCGGTCGCTGAAGTAGAAGCACCTTACTCGGTCGCTAATACTGTATCAGCGACCGCACGCGGTCGCTGACTTTGTTTTTTTTTTTTTTAAATATTTTTCCTGTTTTATTGATTTCCCAAAAATAACCTGCTTTGTACCTGCTTGTTATCCCAACACACAGCAGTATATATAAGCATCCATCCATGATAACTACTATATGATAAACATCCATCCATACATACAGTCCAAAGAATGAATCTAAATCAACACAACACAATACAATCGTAAACATCCATATAATAGAATCGTAAACCAATACAGTCCAAAGATAAGTAGTTTAAAAGATTACAAGGCTTTAAAAATCTAAAAAACAAGTCTAACAAGGCTTTACAAATCTAACATGCATGACTGGTCTAGCTCTTCATGGATCATTCAAATTAGTACCCTGTAATTAACAAAAGAATAAAACATATATGTTACATGTGTTGATACTGCTATGACTTGGGGAAAGCTAAATAATAGACAATGTACGTAATGAAACATTAAAAGTACCTGGTCGCCACCCTGATGCTGTGATGCTGCTGCTTCCGCCACTGCCTTTGCCAAGTCATCGGGATTCAGAGAATGCAGATGCCCGCCCAGTATAAGAAGAAGATCACGATTTTGACAGATCGCTCTCACACAGTCAGCAGGAGTATGATAGGCTTGATGACCTGATGACTGTGTAGACTGTGTAGACTGGGTAGCAGAGCTGCCTGTGCCACTGATGGTCGGGTGTCGTCTTTGTCCTTGACCTATAACATAATTTTTCTTCACGACGGACGCCCTCTCCCACAATTCTTGATCAATCGCCGGACGCGGGGTGCCTTCAGGATAGCGCTCGTTCATTAAGCCCTTATAAGTGTCCTGTCAAAAGGTCAACAAATAAATAGTTAAAAATAAATACGAAATGCTAAAAAACATGACTATAATATGTTTAAAGTTAACTTATTACCGCTATCTGAACAGCATCAGGCAGACCATCACGAGTGGCCACATACACATCCAACCAATTGATAGGTTGACCTTGAGACTCAGACTCCTACAGTTCATGTTCTCATATTAATATGTAAACATATGATATTTTAGCTACAAAACATGATTGTAAACATAAAGACAAATAACTAAGCCAATAAGCTTGTTATACATACGTACCCTAGCAGCAATATGTTGCAGCTGAGATATACTGCCGCCCTTGTACGTGCCTTTTGCCTTTTTACCTTCAGATACACCTGAGGATCTGTTCGAGGCGGCAGTCTTACATCTCTTGACCCAGCTCTCAGCTCTCCACTGCTCACATATCTGCACCCATATGGGATGTGCGCACCACCAGGGGCAATGCTCATGCATATACTGCTCACCCTGTCCTGGATGGTCAATCTCAGCATTGTGCAGGGCTTTCTGTCGTTCTTTGTTTAGATTATCTTTAGTCCGGACGGCCCATTTCTGCCAGAACAGTGCTTGAATAACTGATGCATGTGCGTCGTCCCATCTATACCGCTTCTGCAAATAAAACAACAATAATAATATTAAAACTACTATAATACCATAATCCAACATTACTAAACTATTAGTTGATTAACTATGTATTATCTATCAGAGTGATTAAATAAATATACCTGAAATTCAGCCCAAACTGCATCCTTATGGGCGAGAGGTGTGCTCGCCCATGTAATCACTGGCGTAGGCCAGTTCTGTAAGCATAATTGTGAAATGCACTTCACAATTTTACTATCTTGAAAATCACTACAATATACAATAATTTACATTAAAATATATTTATAACAATGGAAATATTAAACCCTTATATATACACGATGTTTAACTTACGTGCTTTCTGGAGGAGGACGGATCTGTATAAGAATGCGATCATCCGGATTAGCCGGGGCCTTCGGCACATGATTAGGGCCCCGACCCAACCCGCGCTTTCGTGCAACAGGTTCAGAAGACATCTATAAATAAAAAAAATTAGGATGTTAGTATGAAATTATGAATGACAATTAATTGTATGAAATAGTTAACTACGATTACCATAAGTGAAAGGTACATAAACATGACTGCAAAATAGTTAACTACAACAACTACAAATGATATAGTTAAGGATATAGAGAACATTCCTATATAGAGAACATAAATGAAAGGTACATAATTATGAACTAAACATGAACATGAACATAAACATACATTTTGTACAATTAAAACTAAACATACATTTTAATGAAAATCGTTGTCTGATGAGTCAGAATCATTTTGTACAAGTATCGGAGATTCATAACCATCTTCAGATTCTGTGTCAGTGTCAGTCAATAACTCTTTCTCAATATCACTGTCATCATGCACAATAACTGTCTCGGGATCCAATTCATCAGGTTCATCTCCACCCTCTAACTGGATTACATCATTGTTGTCCTCTATATTTATTATAGGAGGTCTCTGAAGCATTTCCTCTTGGTAGAAATCCCCGTCTATTACTTGGACACGACTACGCGCGGGAGTATGAATTACAACTTGCCAATCTGTAGGCGGTCTATCCCTTTTCCTAACTGGACTAGGAGTGTAGTATACTTGTATTGTTTGAGTTGGTAATACAAACGGTTCGTTGGAGTACGCAGACCTATGGAGGTCAATATCGACGATTCCATGTCTATCAACACGTATCCCTTTTTCTGAATCAAACCAATGGCACTTGAACAAGTGAATATGACCACCGTACGTGCCCTTGTACGACAACTCTACGATTTCCTCCAACTCCCCATAAAAGGCACGACCAAGCTCATTGTAACAATCTCCTTGGACACACACTCTAGAGTTCGTTGTTCTTTTACCGTGCTCATATGCCTTTGTGTGAAATTCACAACCATTTATTTTGTAACCATTGCGGGTGACTTGGTCCCTGTCTGGTCCCATAGCTAGGACTTGTACATTAGCCGGAATCGTTGATCCCTTAGTCAAAGCCTACAAAAACTCCATCTTATTAAATGAAGTCATAGTTAACATGGAGTATATATATATATATATATATATATATATATATATATATATATATATATATATATATATATATATATTACGTGCTTAAAAATTAAACTTACTTTGTCCTTTAGCCAAAGTGCAAAGTTTTTATCCCGATTGATTTGAATATCTTTATCAGTTATGCCGGGATGCTTCACTTTTAACTCGTCATCGTACAATCTATACCATGTTATAAACATTAACATATTAGAATAAATTGTCAACTTAAAAGATAAATTATCAAGTTTACATGTGTACCTCACAAATTCGTCAATCTCCTCGCAATTGAGAAGAATGTAAGTATGTGCAGCATGTAATTCTTGCTCAGAGAGGAATATGCGCTTCCCTTTTCCATAAGCGCGGCCCGATAGACCAAATACAGATAGTCGACCATTTAGTTCAACATTTCCCCCATCATCATGTCTCGATACTCGATTGGCCTTTGTCATGACTTCGTCCGGAAAATAGTCTGAGACAAACGTAGATATCTCATCGAAACTGTATGCCTCGCATATCGACCCCTCGACATAAGCTCTATTCTTAACCTTTCTCTTAAGGTTTCCCATCACCCTTTCGAAAGGGTACATCCATCTATATTGAACTGGACCCCCAACACGAGCTTCATAGGGAATATGGATTTACAAATGCTCCATGGAGTCAAAACAACCAGGTGGGAATATTTTTTCCAGTTTACACGTGATCTCTATGATGTTCTTCTCAAGTACAGACATGTCCTTCTCATTTAATGATTTTGAACATAAGTCTTTGAAGAAACGACTAAGATCCGTCAAAGCATCCCATATTGGTTTATCAAGCAGATCCCGAAATGCTATAGGCATGAGCCTCTCCATGAACACATGACAGTCATGACTCTTCATCCCTTGCAATTTCCCACCCGTAACACACCTTGCAATGTTTGATGCATATCCATCTGGTAGTTTCAGAGACTTAACCCATGTGCATACATCTTCAACTTGCTTTTTGGACAATGTGTACCTTGCATGCGGTTTGACAATCTTACCATTAGGAGATTCGTAAAGTTCTAATCCGGGACGCTTACAAATATCTTTCATGTCCAAACGTGCCTTATCGTTATCTTTTTGTCTTCCCCGTAACATTCATCACAGTGTTAAACACATTGTCAAACACATTCTTCTCATATGTTCAGCTGTTCTTGAAGACATGTACAATCTTTTTAGCCGATGTGTTATTGGAAAATACCTTAGAATCTTAAACGGTATACTTGATTTTTTTGTAGTCACACCCTCTTTATTAGGCCTAAACCGATCATGACTACAAAACGTGCACCTTGTCATCTGTTCATTTTCCTTATAAAACAACATGCAATCGTTGGGACATGCATCGATCTTTTGGTATCCAAGACCCAACTTCTTCACCATTTTCTTACAAAAGTAATAGTTACCAGGTAATTTCTCACCGTCAGGCAACATACTCTTAATGGCCTTCAAGAGCGACTCAAAACACTCATGACTCATGTTGTGATCAGCCTTGATGTTAAGTAATGTCGCCACTGCAGACAATGTAGTGTGTTTGGTGCAACCATGCCACAATGGCTCGCTACCCTCGTTTAACAACTTAAAGAATTCTTTGGCATCAGAATTCATAGGTTGTTCTCTGCCTTGCTCCCAATCAAAATCTGGCCCTGCAATATCATGAACCATTTCATTCATACGATGAGTACTACTGCCAGAATTATGTACTTGTGTGATGCCACCATCTCTTCTCTGCCCATGTGCCCACCAGTATTCTTCGTAATTTCTCATGAACCCAGAAACAAGTAAATGATAGTTTATCATGTCTCTATCCATATAATTTATATTCTTACACTTCAAACATGGACATCGTATCTGCGACTTACCATTCATACATTCCGGGTGACTATACGCATACTCCAAAAACACTTGGCAACCAGCTCTAAATTCAGCTGTAGCACCTATCTGGGCACTTGACTTTCGTCGTGCCATCCAACTACGGTCTAAATAGAGGTCCATGATTGCACGGTACCTATGTTGACATGAATTTATTGTATTCCCTTGTTAGAGATTTACAATTCAGCTCAATCCCATTTATGATGCTTATAAATACATATAGATATATATATACATATATAACATGAGTGTGCATCATATATGATTATTCGGGAATTGAACAAGGATACATGCCAAAACAAATTTACACCGCTTGAGATCGACTACCCAAAGGCATGGTATATTGTTATGGATCTTAAATTAGAGTATGGTCTTATGTCATCCTACATATTTTAACTAACACCAACCTAAAGCCAATAGATTCATAGGGGTAGAATACGAATCATTACATCATATATGGTCTGCATATGCTGCGTATATCAAGATTGCAGAAGAAGGCATACTATTAGTCCCTTAATGTGGGACTATTAGTCCTATGAGGCTTAGCTAAGCTTGGCGTGGCCTCGTGTGGCCTCGCGGCCCCAATCCCAGCCCATCAGCTCTAACAGCCCCTTAATAGGCTCTAGTGGATCACCAATATACTTATAATACTTAAAAAAATTTCACCAGAGTCTTCCCTACAATATGGACTAGCCACATGCACGACGACATGCATATATGGACATTTCTAGGCACCCAAGACACAAACCAAGAGAAATATAAAAATTTCCAATCAAATCGAACAATTACTTGAAGAATTGAATTCATTGATTCATGAAAGTTTACAAGGTTTACCCCCTTGCTCTTCTTCACAAAAAACTTTAAGCTATCCCAACTTCAGTTGAAGTAATATTATTTCGAGTTTTAGGATGTAGTTTTCAATAAATTTTAGGTTGATGATTGATAGTAATATAAAATAACCCAATATTCTTAGGTTTTTCCGCATAATTTCTTTACCATGCTACCAGCCTACCACTACTTAACTAACTACTTATATTTGTAGGGTCAAACATAAAATAAATACACAGTCTTAATATTTACAAAATTCACAAATTGGGACTCTTTTTGTAGGACGGATGGAAGGTATTGTTAGAAAATTACTGTCCTTGGTAACATCTAACTAACTGAAATTCAAGTCTCTAACAATAAATCTTCTAAACCAATTCAGATGCTTCCGAAAAACAAATGATTATTCATATGAATGATTATTCTCTAGCAAACAAAACACACCAAATAAGAATTTTTTTTTTACTTAAAAACGAAATCTTATAAGGAAATTCAACGGAAACATTATTACCTAAAAGTGACGATAAAATGAATCAGTTGCTTGACTAGCGACGGCTTCTCAATTTCATTAGGAGGAAGAAGAAGAGAGAATTTATATTAAGAAAATCTAAAATAAAAAGTACATACCAGTGTTTGGTGGGGACGGCGGCTGGCTGGTGGCGGCGGTGGTTGGCCGGTGGTGCGGTAAACTTCTCCTTCTCCTACTTCTCTTCTCCCCCTTTTCTCCCTCTTCTCCCTCTTCTCTCTATGCTGAGCTCCCTCTCTTCTTCTTTTTTCTTCCGTCTTCTGTGTCGAGCAAAAGACCTGTTACTGATTTCTTTTAGTTTGATCAGCGACCGCCAGCAGCGACCATCTGCGGTCGCTGAATTTTAATGACATGGACTTATCAGCGATCGCATGCGGTCGCAGATGTTAAGTGGTCGCACAAAACCTTGGCGCCAACATTTCGTGCCAAATTTTACGAGGTAAATTTGTAATAGCGACTTCTCAGCGACCGCATGCGGTCGCGGATAGTATTTAGCGACTACTTTAAGGAACGGTCGCAGATGTCGGTCGCTATAAATAGTATCAGCGACCGGATATGCGGTCGCGGATAGTCTTGGTCGCTGTTAAGCCTTTTTCTTGTAGTGTTCATCAATAATAAATTAGAGATTTAGAACATATGGTAAATGATAAAAATTTCAACCATAGTTGCAGCGAAACGAGCAATACATTAGAAGAGTCAAATAGACTATAAAGTCTATTATCTTCTCCATGTTAAAAATCCACCAACAATGTTTTATCCCTGTAACATCAATCAACAATTCTGGTCCACAATCATATGAATAACTCATAATCGTAATTGTAGTTCTAAATTCCTTTTCTCATCCAGGACAAAGATAATTTTCATCACCTGAAACATCAAAGATCATGATTACACCAAATCACATTTCATGTTCATAATCATACTAATAACTTTATCTTTACACGGCCAAAGATATTCATTTGTATCACCAGTTGGTCATGTTCATCTCAACATCTGTTCATCTTTGCACTACTGGCCAAAGATATTCAACAACATGCCATCTTTGCACTACGGGCCAAAGATATTAATCAACAATTCATCTTTGCACTACAGGCCAAAGATATTCATCAATAATTCATCTTTGCACTACAGGCCAAAGATATTCCTCAACAGTTCATATTTGCACTACGGCCAAATATATTCATCAACAGTTCATATTTGCACTACAGGCCAAATATATTAATATCTCAAAAAAATATATAATCATTTATATAAAGAATAATTATAACCATGTTGATCATTTCACCTTTGCACTTAAGCTGAAGATATTCAATTATTAATTCAATGGTCATGATCATACTAGTCAATATTTCAACTTTACACTACTGGCCAAAGAGAACCCAAAGTCATGATCATACCAATAATCTACCCATCTTTACACTCAAGTGAAAGAGAATTTCAACATCAGGGTTATAAAAATATTATATATGATAATAAAAATAATATGATCAACATATAGATTTAATCTCAAGAGTAATATTCATAAATCAACTATAATTTGGTTAGAAAAAGAAACCAATTTTATCGTGAATAGTAACTCGTGAATAGTAACTCATGAATAGTAACTCGTGAATAGTAACTCATGAATAGTAACCCCGACACAAATAGGTAGAAATTCAACAATAAAATACATACCAATATTTCGGTATAATGATATTGAAAGAATAATATTTCTTAAGCTTATAAATAATTTATTTAAATTGTTTACACTTTACTAAATAATGCATTTAATCATTCTAAAATGTCAAACTCATAAAATTTCATCACCAATATCCAAAACCCTCATCAAAAATCTGCATATACCTCATATAGGATTCTCAAGTCATAAAATCCTATTTTTCAATTTTCTTATTTTACAAAACATATTTAATTCATTTACTCATAACTAGACCATTTTCATGAAAAATACCAAATCAGTTCCAAAAATATTTCTTTTCTGGGATTTAGCATAATATAGTCCCATAGTGAACATATATTTTTCTCAGAATTTTTAAAAGTCATTTACTATTTTTCATATGGCCAAAACAGCCGAATATTTAGACATTTATCAAAAATTGTATTTTTGTCCAAAAATTCTGAAATTTACAGAGTATACTTCTATCATATACATGTACTCCCAATAAATATTTTATCAATTTTGGAGTTAACCATAAGGAGTTATAAGCGATAACTTTTAAAATAGTCTTTTCTCATAAAATTCATAACTCTCAATCTATACATCCAAAAATCACCATTTTTGGACACAATCAAGAAAACTCATCAAAATATCATTTTAAATTTTTTCAGAATTTTTGAAGGTCAGAAAAATTACGAAACTGGAAAATATAACAACCCTTAAAATCCCTTACTATCCTTTACCTCAAAAGTGCAGTATTTCTGACTGGAATGCAAAGCCGAAGGAAACTTGCACTGAATAGCAACTCTCAAAGTATCTAAATACTCACAAAATATGCTTCATAATATAGAGAGAGAAAGAGAGAAAGCTTATGTTTCTGGTGTGATTTTCAATTCTAACTTAGCCCTCTATTTATAGGAAAATGTTAGCACGCCGAAGCAGACTTAACCTGCAACCTGATGGCTTTACCTGCTACTATTCCCACCCACCACATTTGAATAAAAATTTCAGCACATTTCTTCACCAACCAAGAGTGGGGCCCACCAATTCTAGAATTTTCCACCAAAATGCTAAATTCAGATACTTCAACAATTTCTGAACCAGTCATCTCGTAAAATTCATAACAAATCATACGTTCATTTTTAACAGTTCAAAATTTGTGGACATATACTCAACTTATATATGTATAACATATCCAAAAATCACAACGATCCAACGGTCGGATTAAAAATTATAACCCTCGTAAAATATCTCAAAAATCCTAATTTGATTTTCAATACCTCCGTTCCCACAAAAAAATACAGATAAAACACCTCAACATTAACTACTTCATTTTAAACCACAAAAATATATCCCTCAATTATATCCACATAAAATAAATATTTCCTTATCATATGAATCAATAATTAATTATTCACAAATAATATTACAGAATCACATTTATGACAATCAGGCCGTTCCCAGGAAAGAGGGGGCTTTCCAATAAGAATTTCTCCTTACTGGCACGCAATTAGGTGACCAAACCTCTCATTAGACAGAACTTTCTAGACATTGCCAATAATGTTATCTAATAATATTATTCAAATAATATGAATTATTGATCTGATAATAGAAAATACTGTGCAGTAACAATTATTGAACAACAATAATATAAAATTTCAACGTAGCAATTATTGAATCAATAAAATAAAATATTGAACAGTAATTACTGTAACAATTATTGAGTAGTGCCTTCTTACGTAAGAATCAATAATTTCAAAAATACTATGCAATACCGTGTGCTACTGTGTAATAACGCGTATTACTGTATTTTAACCACCGGGTATTCCAACAGTGTTAACGGTAACAACTACGCCGTTATTTGTAAAAACTCAAATTTTGTCGTTATCTTCATCCAACAGTTATTCGTTATGGGGCCCACAAATAGTTGCGCCGTCGTACGAATATTCCCCGACAGAAAGAATATTCCACGACCAAACGAATATTTCCCGACAATAATGATTATTTTATAACCACTTGCTTATTTTGAAAAAAAATCATATATCACCTTTAACTTTAACTTTTTATCAATTTAACCATTTACTGAATCGTAATTATAAGAAAAATTGAATACTTTTATTTCATAAAATTCGGGGTCTTACAATCTCCCCTCCTTATGAAATTTCGTCCTCGAAATTTGCGTACCTAGAATTTCTAAGAGTTGAGAATACCTTGCTTTCATTTCAGATTCCATCTTTCCTGTCATCATTATTTCTCCATTGCTCATCACCTGTATTTCAGATATCATTCTAGAATACAGCTTCAAAAACAAAGGTTAATTTAACAAATTAACATATCACATCATATCCCGATAGTATGACTGACTAACAAATAAGCTTAGGTAGGACACACTAGCGAAGAATTTACTCGTCTCACCCCTCCTAGTTGTATTCCCCGATCTCCGCCAGAGATCATATCCCTAAGCTCTGATACCAAATGTGACAACCCCAAAATAGGTCCATTCCATCCAACCTATTCTGAGTCGCCAAATACATAGTACAGAAAACAACTACAACTTTATTACAACAATTGTCGTGCAAAATACAACAACACATATGCTGTGAGTTTGGATACAAATATATACCAAATGTGACTCATGTTCCAACCGTGGACATCACCTCACAATGACACCTTACATAAAGGTATAGTCAAAAACTGTTTTAGAAATTAGAATATTTGGGAAGTGCTCAAGGAAACCTTCGTACATGGGAGGCCATGCGTCTAGGTTATGATAGATATCATATGGCCACAGAATTATCCTTGGTTGACCCAATAGACCCCAAAGAAAAGCGAGAAGATTACTTTCATATTCTTCCCAATGCTGAGTCTTCTCTTGACTTATCATTATCTCCACTGTCTTTAATCGAGAATTATACTTCAAACAAACACCAAGATTATATAGGTAGTGCTCGTATATATACTCAGCAAGTGGATGAGCACATCCCTGTCTTATGATGACACGAGGTTGTATGTCGTTAGACATCTTGTATGATAGTGGCAAAACACCCTTTCAACGTTGGGTACACCTTACCCTATTGGATTCACCAAATAAAATAACTAAATGAACTTTTATATACTGCTTCGGGAGAACATCCACAGCTAGAGACCACCGTTCTATTTCCCCGTTACCCTCGCTCGACCCAGCTACACTCTTATTACCTGAAAGGAATTGTGAAGCAAAAGGGTGAGCACAACTAGCTCACTAAAGAATATCATGACTAAAGATAATTAAATTATCAATAGCCTTCATCAATAATAAATCAGAGATTTAGAACATATGGTAAATGATAAAAATTTCAACCATAGTTGCAGCGGAACGAGCAATCCATTAGAAGAGTCAAATAGACTATAAAGTCTATTATCTTCTCCATGTTAAAAATCCACCAACAATGTTTTATTCTTGTAACATCAATCAACAATTCTGGTCCACAATCATATGAATAACTCATAATCGTAATTGTAGTTCTAAATTCCTTTTCTCATCCAGGACAAAGATAATTTTCATCACCCGAAACATCAAAGATCATGGTTACACCAAATCACATTTCATGTTCATAATCATACTAATAACTTCATCTTTACACTACGGCCAAAGATATTCATTTGTATCACCAGTTGGTCATGTTCATCTCAACATCTGTTCATCTTTGCACTACTGGCCAAAGATATTCAACAACATGCCATCTTTGCACTACGGGCCAAAGATATTAATCAACAATTCATCTTTGCACTACAGGCCAAAGATATTCATCAATAATTCATCTTTGCACTACAGGCCAAAGATATTCCTCAACAGTTCATATTTGCACTACGGCTAAATATATTCATCAACAGTTCATATTTGCACTACAGGCCAAATATATTAATATCTCAAAGAAATATATAATCATTTATATAAACAATAATTATAACCATGTTGATCATTTCACCTTTGCACTTAAGCTGAAGATATTCAATTATAAATTCAATGGTCATGATCATACTAGTCAATAATTCAACTTTGCACTACTGGCCAAAGAGAACCCAAAGTCATGATCATACCAATAATCTACCCATCTTTACACTCAAGTGAAAGAGAATTTCAACATCAGGGTTATAAAAATATTATATATGATAATAAAAACAATATGATCAACATATAGATTTAATCTCAAAAGTAATATTCATAAATCAACTATAATTTGGTTAGAAAAAGAAACCAATTTTATCGTGAATAGTAACTCGTAAATAGTAACTCGTGAATAGTAACTCATGAATAGTAACCCCGACACAAAAATATAGAAATTCCATAATAAAATATATACCAATATTTTGGTATAATGATATTGAAAGAATAATATTTCTTAAGCTTATAAACAATTTATTTAAATTGTTTACACTTTACTAAATAATACATTTAATCATTCTAAAATGCCAAACTCATAGGATTTCATCACCAATATCCAAAACCCTCATCAAAAATCTGCATATACCTCATATAGGATTCTCAAGTCATAAAATCCTATTTTCCAATTTTATTACTTTACAAAACATATTTAATTCATTTACTCATAACTAGACCATTTTCATTAAAAATACCAAATCAGTTCTAAAAATATCTCTTTTCTGGGATTTAGCATAATATAGTCCCATAGTGAACATATATTTTTCTCAAAATTTTTAAAAGTCATTTACTATTTTTCATATGGCCAAAACAGCCGAATATTTAGACATTTATCAAAAATTATATTTTTTCCCAAAAATTCTAAAATTTACAGAGTATACTTTTATCATATACATGTACTCCCAATAAATATTTCATCAATTTTGGAGTTAACCATAAAGAGTTATAAGCGATTACTTTTAAAATAGTCTTTTCTCATAAAATTCATAACTCTCAATCTATACATCCAAAAATCACCATTTTTGGACACAATCAAGAAAACTCATCAAAATATCATTTTAAATTTTTTCAGAATTTTTGAAGGTCAGAAAAATTATGAAACTGGAAAATATAACAACCCTTAAAATCCATTACTATACCTTACCTCAAAAGTGCAGTATTTCTCACTGGAATGCAAAGCCGAAGGAAACTTGCACTGAATAGCAACTCTCAAAGTATCTAAATACTCACAAAAAATGCTTTATAATATAGAGAGAGAAAGAGAGAAAGCTTATGTTTCTGGTGTGATTTTCAATTCTAACTTAGCCCTCTATTTATAGGAAAATGTTAGCACGCCGAAGCAGACTTAACTTGCAACCTGATGGCTTTACCTGCTACTATTCCCACCCACCACATTTGAATAAAAATCTCAGCACATTTCTTCACCAACAAAGACTGGGGCCCACCAAAATGCTAAATTCGGATACTTCAACAATTTCTGAACCAGTCATCTCGTAAAATTCATAACAAATCATACGTTCATTTTTAACGGTTCAAAATTTATGGACATATACTCAACTTATATATGTATAACATATCCAAAAATCACAACGATCCAACGGTCGGATTGAAAATTATAACCCTCGCAAAATATCTCAAAAAGTCTAATTTGATTTTTAATACATCCGTTCCGACAAAAAAATACAGATAAAACACCTCAACATTAACTACTTCATTTTAAACCACAAAAATATATCCCTCAATTATATCCACATAAAATAAATATTTCCTTATCATATGAATCAATAATTAATTATTCACAAATAATATTACAGAATCACATTTATGACAACCAGGCCGTTCCCAGGAAAGAGGGGGCTTTCCAATAAGAATTTCTCCTTACTGGCGCACAATTAGGTGACCAAACCTCTTCTTAGACAGAACTTTCTAGACATTGCCAATAATGTTATCTAATAATATTATTCAAATAATATGAATTATTGATCTGATAATGGGAAATACTGTGCAGTAACAATTATTGAACAACAATAATATAAAATTTCAACGTAGCAATTATTGAATCAATAAAATAAAATATTGAACAGTAATTACTGTAACAATTATTGAGTAGTGCCTTCTTACGTAAGAATCAATAATTTCAAAAATGCTATGCAATACCGTGTGCTACTGTGCAATAACGCGTATTACTGTATTTTAACCACTGGGTATTCCAACAGTGTTAACGGTAACAACTACGTCGTTATTTGTAAAAACTCAAATTTTTTCGTTATCTTTATCCGACAGTTATTCGTTATGGGGCCCACAAATAGCTGCGCCGTCGTACGAATATTCCCCGACAGAAAGAATATTCCACGACCAAATGAATATTCCCCGACAACAATGATTATTTTATAACCACTTGCTTATTTTGAAAAAAATTCATATATCACATTTAACTTTAACTTTTTATCAATTTAACCATTTACTGAATCGTAATTATAAGAAAATTGAATACTTTTATTTCATAAAATTCGGGGTCTTACAGAAAATATCATGATATAATCCGACTTCCTAGGAGATTCAGTTCAAGAATTATACTTAATAAGGAATTCTATTTTTATATAGGGAAGAGCTTGGAGAACGTGTGAGATCACTATAAATAAAATACGCTGCTTTTTTTTATTTTTAAAATGCCCGTTATTATTTTATAACCTCTTCTTCTTTTACTATTACTAGTTCAATTCCCATGTAAGGCACACATTATTTTAATATGTACATTTAACTTTAGGTTTAAATTTAGATTAATATCTTGAATTTTTAATTTTTTCTAATTTTGGGGATTGTCTTCTTAATTTTTTTCATTTAGGGAATTAAACTCTTAATTTTTTTCCGCTTTGAGGATTAAACTTTTTTTAAAAAAAATTCTGATTACGTCTGATTGATAGTACCACATCTGAAATTAATGATATGACAGCGACATGCGGCTAAAAAAATGCTTATGTGTAATATTGAGTCTCAGTTTAAAATTTGTTCCATTATTTTTTTATACCAAAAAGGGTAAATATAAGACCATTATTAATTTTTAAAGTAAATTTAATACATTACAAACTCTGTTTAAAAAAAATATTCAATAATCAATATAATGATAAATATTTTAAAATGCATATTTGTACAACTAATTAAATCTTGTTATTTCATAATCATCAATAATTAATATAATGATAATTTTACCCTTTTTGTTAAAAAAAATTTAAGGCCTGAATATAGATTAATATCCTGAACTTTAAGTTTATTTCATAATCATCAATAATCAATATAATTAATTTTTTATACCGAAAAGGGTAAAGTTGTCATTAAATTTATTTTAAAAATTTTATAATGGTCTTACATTTACCCTTTTTTGATACAAAAAATTAATTGAATAAATGTTAAAATGAGACTCAATATTACACAAACATTTTTTAGACACGTGTCGCTGCTATGTCATCAATTTTCTGACTTGGCACTATCAATTAGACGTAATCAGAAAAAATTAAATGTTTACTCCCCTAATTAAAAAAAATGAGAAGACAATCCCCAAAGTGGAAAAAAAATTAAAAGTTTAATTTCGTAATTAAAAATTTGGGAAAATAATCCTCAAAGTGAAAAAAAATTAAAGGTATTAATCCATATTTAGGTGAGAAAAGAAAGATGAAAATCGATACACACATGCAAAGTGCCCATAATTTTAATAGAAGGAACAAATTTGTCCATAAAAAATAATTGCTATATGCTTAAACTTTTAGCCGTGTGAATATTAATTCATTTTTTATATTAATAGACTCTACCAAATAACATACTCGTTATTTACTTTATGTACTTATTGTCATCCTTTTGAAAACAAAAAAATCAATAAGTCTAGGCGGAAATATTTTTTGGATCGGAAAATTGGACCTACCCAAGTTTTCTTTTCTTTTCTTGTGACATGTCCAATAATCCGATCCAAAGAAAATGTCCCTATAGAAAGACTCCAAAAAAATTGTACCTCGGGCCATTTATTTTTCTATTTACATTTTTAGTTGTTTTGTTAAAAGAGAGTAGAAATAAAGGGTAAAAAAATTTGCTCAAAGCTATTCACTTTCACAGAGTTGCCTAGTATTTTGAAACCACTTTGCTTGCGGATCGAGTAGTTGGATCAATAGTCTCTTACCATAAAAATGGTTGTATGCTCAGTATTGTCCCATGTGATGTGTGAACAACGACAAATGTGTATCATAGTCAGTACAATAGCTAGATACAGATAAATAGTTATAAAAAAGGTAAAGCTTACAAATTTATTATTGATTAAAAGTAAATAAAAATTACAAAACCCATTGAACCAACAACTTTGATCTATAAATAAAAAGTTGAACCAAGTCCACTTATGAAGGAGGAAGAGAAACTATGGTTGCCTCAATGCCTTTCAAATTATATGCAGGTTTATGAAGGCATTCACAAACAGATCCTTTCCCCAAATAAGGAGGCAACTCTTGACACTTGAAGCTAATCAATTTTTCCTTGTATGCATTCCTACATTTTTTTCCACAAGATGTTAAGTCACATTGGATTATGAGTTCGAAGCCTTGTGCCACTTTGAGATTACTTGTAGCCATGCCCATGAATATTGTCATAAGCATCAAACTTGCAACCAATTTGAATGGAACCACAATGGAGCTTTTTCTCTCCATTATTTGCAGGGAATTTTTTTTAAAAAAAATATTAAAAATTATATATATATATAACTAGAACTATAGAAAATTAATTAAGATTGTATTATGAGTAGTATTGTAAATGAAGAGGTCATATATTTATAGTGGAGTTTTTAACAAGGCATATTCTTAAGAGGTAGGAGTGTTAGAAATTGAATTAATTGAAGCCTTTAAATGGTGGAAAGTAACCACAAAAATAAATGGTGGAAACTTAAAAAACCTTCAAGCTGCTTTAATGCAACTGAAGTTTTAGTTTGTGTTATATATATATATTGTATAGAGAGAGCCGTAGTGATAAGCTGTGGAGACACAACATCTGAGAAATTGATTTGATATTAAAAGAATATTATATATATATATATATATATATATATATATATATATATATTTTGTTCTCTTCTTAATTTATTTTATCTATCATTTATAACAATATTTAAACAAGTTAGTTCGTCCTTTTTTTTTGTTCGGCCTTTAAGTTTTCCTACATTAAGTCAATTATTATTATTTATCTATTTAAATCAGAAACTACATAATTAGAACCTTGTTTTATAAGGAAATTAGAATTACTAATATAGTGTTAGAAGGATGCGACATAATATTAATTTAAAACTTTTATTGAGATACATATATAATAACGTCATTTAAAACATATTATATTAATGTTTAGATAATATAGTTTGATATTATTAAAATATAAGCATGATTATAATTTTAACTATAAGTAAATTTTATTATATTTAAATAATATAATTTTAGAAGGAAACTATTTTTTATATAAAAATCACCTTACCAGTATTAAATAATATTATTATTAAGATATATATAGGTATGAATTTAATAAATTGACCAATAAATGATTCAATTATTAAACTAAAAGTTAATTAATTATACTATACATTAGTAACTATTATTAATATAATACTTATTAATATGTTATCTAACTTGAATGTATTACTGTTATTAAAATCTAAGTATAATTGTACTATTTGAAATATAAGTATGATTTTATTATTAGTTAGATAATATACTTTTAGTAATAAAATATTTTCTTACAAGGATCAGCTTATTTAATATTAAATTGTTACTATAATTAATATTATTAGAAATATAATATATTGACCAACCATGATTTAATTATTAAAGAAAACATAAAAAGCTACATACTTTATCCAATAAGTTATTTATAAAAAAATATAATAAAAATTCAAAAACATTATATTTCTAAAAATAAGACCATGTGCTTTGCATGTGCTGCTAGTAATGAGTTTATTAGGGGTATGCATTGTGCGGTTACAATGTGTGGGCTAAATTTCATGTGGAGATATTTACCCTACGTAAGAATCTGATTTGGAAGTTGAATATTTTAAGGAATCAAAGATTATGATTCCTAATTACATTTAATTTTCAAGTCCTAAGGAAAGTGTCAGGATATAATCCGACTTCCTAAGAGATTCAGTTCAAGAATTATATTCCCCCCGTCCCTAATTATTTGACGTTTTAGAGGTGGACACAAGAATTAAGATAATGATTGAAAAATATTAAATATAGTACTCAATTGTCTATAATACCCTTAAATTTTTTGTTGGGACAAGGAGAGTTTTGTTGGGATAAGGAGGGAGAAAGAGTTTAAAGTTTCAAGAAAATAGACAGAGTAATGAGGGGTAATTTTAAAAAATTTGTCATTAATTCTCCTAGATTTGAACAAACGTCAAATAATTAGAGACAAGTAAAAAACTCTAAAACGTCAAATAATTATGGACATAGGGAGTACTTAATAAGGAATTCTATTTCTATATAGGGAAGAGCTTGGAAAAGGTGTGAGATCACTATAAATACAATAGGCTAATTTTTTTTTAAATGCCGGTTATTATTTTAAAACCTCTTCTTCTTTTACTATTACTAGTTCAATTCCCGTGTAAGGCACATATTATTTTAATATGTACATTTAACTTTAGGCTTAAATTTAGATTAATATCTTGAATTTTTAATTTTTTCTGATTTTAGGGATTGTCTTCTCAGTTTTTTCAATTAAGAAATTAAACTCTTAATTTTTTCCCATTTTGAGGATTAAACTTTAATTTTTTTTTCTGATTACGTCTAACCACGTAAGAAATTGATGTATAACAGCAATATGCGACTAAAAAATACCTATATGTAATATTGAGTCTCATTTTAACATTTATTCTATTAATTTTTATACCAAAAAGGGTAAATATAAGACCATTATTAATTTTTTATAGTACATTTAATACATTACAAACTTCATTTAAAAAAAATAATCAATAATCAATATAATGATAAATATTTTAAAATGTATAAATGTACTACTAATTAAAATCTTGTTATTTCATAATCATCAATAATTAATATAATGACAATTTTACCCTTTTTGGTATACAAAAAGTAAGGCCTAAATATATATTAATACCTTGAACTTTAAGTTTATTTCATAATCATCAATAATCAATATAATTAATTTTTTATACCAAAAAGGGTAAAAATGTCATTAAAATTTATTTTAAAAAATTTATAATGGTTTTATATTTACCCTTTTTGATACAAAAAAATAATTGAATAAATGTTAAAATGAGACTTAATATTACACAAATATTTTTTAGTCACGTTTTGTTGCTATGTCATCAATTTTTTGACTTGGCACTATCAATTAGACGTAATCAGAAAAAATTAAAAGTTTAATCCGCTAATTGAAAAAAATAAGAAGACAATCCGCAAAGTGGAAAAAAAATAAATGTTTAATTCCATAATTAAAAATTTGGGAGACAATTCCTCAAAGTGGGAAAAAAATAAAAATTAAAGGTATTAATCCATATTTAGGCGAGAAAAGAAAGATGAAAATCGATACACACTAGCTAAGTGCACAAAATTTTAATAGAAGGAGCAAATTTGTCCATAAAAAATAATTGCTATGCTTAAACTTTCAGCCGTGTGAATATCAATTCTTTTTTTATATTAATGGACCCTATCAAATAAAATACTTGTTATTTACTTTATGTACTTATTATCATCCTTTTGAGAACAAAAAAATCAGTAAGTTTAGGCAGACATGTTTTTTGGATCGGAAAATTGGACCTGCCCAAGTTTTTTTTTCCTTTTCTTGTGATTCTCAAAAAATGTATAATATTTATTCCAACTAGAATTTTTACAGAATATAATGTTTTAGGTGTAAATTGGATCCATTTTTTGAGAATCACAAGAAAAGCAAAAAAAAAAAAAAAAAATTAGACAAGTCCAATAATCTGGTCCAAAAAAAATGTCCTCCAAAAAAATTGCGGATCGAGTAGTTGGATCAATAGTCTTTTACCATAAAAATGGTTGTATGCTCAGCATTGCCCCGTGTGATGTGTGAACAACGACAACTGTGTATGATAGTCAGTACAGTAGCTATATACCGATAAATACCAATAAAAAAAAGTAAAGCTTGCAAATTTATTATTGATTAAAAAAAAATAAAAATTACAAAATCCATTGAACCAACAACTTTCATCTATAAATAAAAAGTTGAACCAAGTCCACTCACTTATGAATGAGGAAGAGAAATTAACTTAATTAAGATAAATGAGTGATGAATTAAATTTATGAGATAATACTTTAATTTAACTTAGTAACTAAATTAGAGAGTTGTTAAGGATTATATAGTTTGCTAGAATGTTGTTTTAATTTAATTTAGTAATTAAAGTGATATGTTAATTTATTAAGTAAAATTATAATGAAAATTATAATTTTGTGGTAATTAGTTTTGTTCATTTAATTAAGGTTGGATATGGAAATCCAAGTAAATAATGTGGGACAATAAACTATAGTATAAATGATTTACTGAAGTAAATTAAAGTAGTTTTAAATGGATTTACCCAAACAAGGCTTAAAGATATTAAGTCTTTATTTTAAAAAGTGTTTTGCCAAACAAAGTCTTATGGCTTTTGAATTAAAAAAATATATAATAAATATTTTTATAACTTATACATAATTAGTATATTTATTATTATGACAGTTTTATACGTTTTATTTTTATTCTTGCATCTGTTTTTTTTACGTAAGAAGTTTTGGCCTACGCCTGAGGATAGAGGGGAGGAAGAACAAAGAAGAGAAGAAGAGAGAAAGAAAAGAAGTTCTTTATAAATTGAGAGAATGTTCTTCGTGAGAATTATGGAAGGAAGAAATAAGAAGATTGTTCTAAATTTTATAGCTAATCAAAGGTAATAATCTAGCTTTGAGTTTTTAGTATTATACTTGAGTTTTCTTTGAAAAGTTGAATTTCTATGGTTAGATTGTTAAGATATTGATCATATATGTGAATTAGTATGTATAATTTGTTATATGTAATCTATAACAGGTTTTCATGTAATCAAATTCATGGAAACAAGTGTTAGAAGACGAAATTTGATTTATGGCTTAGTATATGTATTTTGGTTTTTATAAGGCTTAAATTGATGGTTAGATCATGTACATAATCTGAAATTGGTTATATATGTTGTTAGTATGATAAAAAAACAAAAACAACCCAAGTTGAACGAGTCAAAATGGATGTAAAACGAATTCGTAGCGAACGAATTCGCTAAATATGTTTAAAACATGAAAGTATAGCATGAACAAGAGAATTGGAACCCTTAAATTGATTTGTTAAAGTTTTTGAAATGTTAAAATTATTCTGTAGATGAGTAGTTCAGTGTTTCACGAGTTCATAGAATCGAAAACCAACTAATTCTGACTTAAAATGAAGAAGTTATGAAGATTTGAAGTAAAAACATCGCAAAAACTTAATCTGGCTGAATTTGTCTTCGGTAAACGACAAAATCGGGCTAAATGACCTTCTCTTCCACAATTATAACATGCTTTGGACGACATCGTGCAGTTTGGACTGATGTGCCCCTCCCCTCCGCATTTGAAACATATGGTAGGTGGTCGTTCTCCTTCCTTAACGACAGGTGCTGGTGCTGACGTCTTTCCATCATTGTTGAATCTCCTCTTCTTGAAATGCCCATTCTTATTGTTTTGGCCCTGATTACCACCGAAGTGGTTACCATTTCTGGCCTGTTGATTCCCTCCACGCTTGTTGTCATCGCTTCGATGACTACTCTCACTGGTAATATCATTTTGCCGACTGCTCTCTTTTGGTTGCGTTGACTCGTTATCGCGCTCCACTAACTGAGCCCTATTCACAACATCTGAATACAAACACAATTTATGAGAAATAAGATGTTGACGTATCTCAGGTTTCAAACCTCGCAAAAACATTCGCGTCATTCGCTCTTCATTATCCATCAAGTGGGACGCAAACCGGGACAACTCAGCAAACTTGGCTTCGTACTACGACACGGTCATGTTGTTTTGCTCCAACTTGATAAATTCCACCTCCTTCATGTGACGAACACTCTCGGGAAAGTATTTGTCGTTAAACAGCTCTTGGAACTTCTCCCAAGACATCTTCAGTGCGGCAGGTTGAGTACGTTTTATCGATTCCCACCAGTAATCTGCCTCTCCTCGCAACATAAAGGCGGCAAAGGGAACCTTTTGCTCCTCGGAGCAACCTAAGACATCAAATATCTTGGTGATCTGCTTTATCCATGTTTCAGCTACCAGTGGTTTGGGTTCTCCCTTAAACTCCGGTGGTCCCAGCTCCTTAAACTGTTTAGCGGTGATCGCCTAAGAGTTTCCAGTATTTCCACCTACGTTGTGGACAGGAGCCGCTTTCACCTGTTGTTGCATGAATTGTATAAAGCCTTTAAACAATTGATCATTCATTATTTGGTCAGTGTTGTTGTTTGCATGAGGATTGTCACATTCCTGATGAACATTATCCTGATTATTGATATGTGGTGAATCAATAATCGCTTGTGCTCCATTGCTATTCTCAACATTCTCAGATGCCATTTTCAGACACTGCCACAAAATAAAAGTTAATTGATATGTTATATATTATCCTTATATTATGACCGACCAATTAAATACCATGCAAAAAAACTTAGGTAGGTCATACTAGCGAAGGAATTCCCCGTCTCTCCCCTCCTAGTTCTATTCTCACATCTTAGCCAAGGATCATATCCCTAAGCTCTGATACCAACTGTGACGCCCCCAAAAATAGGTATACATCACCCATCTTGGGTCGTCAGATACATAGTACAGAATACAAATACAACTTAATAATACAACTGTCGTGTACAATACGACAAAACATAAACTGTGAGTTTGAATACAAATATTATCTTCTAGAGAGTATTCATACTCAAAAGGAGTCCTCGTTACATTTATTAACACACCATTACATAGAATAGTGAGGACTACTAACTAATACTATCATTCGGACCATCACTCCGTTTCCCGACTTGCCCCAGCTACGTTCTCATTTCCTGAAGAGAACAGTGAAAGAAAGGGTGAGCTCAACTAGCCCAGTAAGAAATATTATGACTAAGATAATGCAGAATAAATTATCATTAGCCTTCAACGATGTTAAACTGATAAAATATAATAGACATCAAGTTTAACTGTAGCGGAACAAGCAATCCATTAAAAGAGTCAAGTAGAAAATAAACTCTACTATCTTTTATGATTTAAAAGATTTTCCAACACTGTGATCGCTGGGACTCAGCTTAATCAAATAATCCACATCATCGAATCACCCCTGCACTACGGCCAAGGATATTCGTATATTCATTAATGGTCATGATCAACCCAACAACTGTCCATCAATGCACTACGGGCCAATGAGGACTTTTACCACATCATTCGTAACATTACGGTCATGATTACACCGAATAATCCCTGGTCATAATCATACCAAGTCCATCTATGCACTACAGGCCACAGATGACTTTCAACAGAATATAAACATGAGGATGATGACAATGATATAAGAAGTCAATAAAACAAGTTCAAGAATTAATTTATCCAAGAATTAACAACATCCAAATTGTCAACATGATACTGCATTGTGGAGTAAAATTCAAGAATGCTTAGAAGAATATTTTCATGAAAAGATACTGGATGAAACGCAGTTATCAAGGATATTCCACAAATTTCATGGAGTATAGAAGTCAAAACTTAACCAACTGAGTACAATAAAGAATGGAATAACAAAAGAAATCACCATGCATGCGATAGACCGCACAGACAGGTTATTCCAACAGAATAATAAATAATGGAACCAGGTCTGGCGTAAACGCACAGACAGGATATTCCGACAGAATAATAAATAATGGAACCAGGTCCGGCGTAAACGCACAGACAGGATATTCCGACAGAATAATAAAGAACATTATAATAAATAATGGAACCAGGTCCGGTGTAAAACACACAGACAGGATATTCCGACAGAATAATAATAAAGACGGAACCAGGTCCGGTGTAAAACACACAGACAGGATGTTCCAACAGAATAATAATAAAAACGGAACCAGGTCCGGTGTAAAACACACAGACAGGATGTTCCAACAGAATAATAGAAGAATGTCACCAAGTATAGGGTAGACCGCGTATACAGGTTATTCCAACAGAATAATAAGAAATGGAATAACAGTTCTCTTCATGAATAAGAAAGAATAACACCCCTTACCGTTTTAAAGACGAGCTGAAATAAGGAAGTAGTTAAGTAGCAGAATACTCTTCTTCCCTCTCTCTATAGTTTCTCTCTATAGTTTCTCTCTCTAGAGTTCAGTGAATTCGTAAGAAATAATGAAGGAATGAGCTGCTATTTATAGAAAAATAGAATGCATAGTAACTAATCCATGAACGGTCCAGATTGATTACTTTAATCTGACGGTCCATATTTATAGAAAAATCTTTTAAATAAAATATAATATATTCTATTTATAGAATAACTTTAATAAAGTATTCTGTTTTATATAAAAAGATGTTTCTGTTTTATTACGTTAATAATACGAATAAAACAAAACGTCATTATCGCTAAATAATTCATATTATTAACTGACAATAATGGAATCAAACTGAGTGACTTCTCACATAAGCATTAATAATCAATACCGTGTGCTACTATGCAACCACACGTATTACTGTACTTTTACTACCGAGTAGTTCAACAGTAACAATGGTAAAACTTCCGCCGTTATTTTTAATAAAATATTTTTGTCGTTTTCTCAATCCGACAATAATTCCGTTGTGGGGTCCACCAATGATTGTGTCGTTGTACGAATATTCCCTGTTAAAACGAATATTCCCCGACCAATCGAATATTATATAACAACTTGCGTACTTTGCAAAATTTATAAATATTACCCACAACTATAACATTATATCAAATTAACTCCATAATATTCAAAAATGATATTTATAGAAAATTCATCTTTATTTATAAAAGTTGGGGTCTTACAACCTCCCCTTCTTATGAAATTTCGCCCTCGAAATTAGGGTACGTACCTGGTATGTCGAAGAGGTAAGGATACCTTGATTTCATTTCAGATTCTAACTCCCAAGTCATTTCCTCAACATCGTGGTTTCTCCACAAAACTTTGACTTGAGGTATAACCTTGGAGCGTAGAATATGTTCCTTCTTATCCAAGATTTGAACAGGAACTTCTTCATACGTCAAATCCTCCGCTATTTCGTCCGGTTCTAACTCAATAATGTGGTTCGGGTCTTCCACATATTTGCGTAACATGGATATGTGAAAAACGTTATGAACACGAGACATACTTGGCGGTAAAGCGAGTCTATAAGCCACAGTTCCTACTCGATCGAGGATTAAAAATGGACCGATGAATCGAGGATTGAGCTTTCCTCTCTTTCCAAATCTCGTAACTCCTTTCCATGGAGCAACACGTAAGAACACATGATCTCCTACATCAAATTCCACGTCCTTTCGATGAAGATCAGCATAACTCTTTTGTCGATCTTGTGAGGTTTTTATACGTTGTCGGATCGTTTGAATCTTTTCTGTAGTCATACGTACCAACTCCGGTCCCAACAACGTTGCTTCACCCACCTCATCCCAGCATACTGGAGAACGACATTTTCTTCCATACAATGCTTCGAATGGAGCCATGCCAATACTTGCTTGATAACTGTTGTTGTAGGAAAACTCCACCAATGGTAAGAACTTGTCCCAACTTCCCCTGAAGTCAAAGACACAGAGTCTTAATAGATCTTCAAGAGTTTGAATAGTCCTCTCTGATTGTCCGTCCGTCTGAGGATGATATGCTGAACTAAATCGTAAATCCGTGCCCATAGCTTTTTGTAAACTAACCCAAAATCGTGAAGTGAATCTTGGGTCTCGATCAGAAACTATGGATACTGGCATACCATGCAGTCTTACAATCTCGTTTATGTACATACGAGCAAGACGTTCAAGTGTATAAGTTTCTCGTATCGGTAAGAAATGAGCAGACTTGGTCAATCTATCAACAATGACCCAAATCGCATCTATACCTTGAGAAACCTTAGGAAGACCGGTAACGAAATCCATGGTAATGTGCTCCCACTTCCATTCTGGAATTTCAAGTGGTTGCAATGGACCTTTTGGTACTTGATGCTCCGCTTTGACTCGTTGACAAGTTAGACACCTTGAGATAAACAGCGCTATCTCTCTCTTCATATTGCTCCACCAAAATGTATGACGAAGATCATGATACATTTTGGTACTTCCAGGATGGATTGCAAACGGTGTGTTGTGCGCCTCCATCATGATTTCATACTTTAAATCAGGGTTGTTAGGAACACAAAGTCTGGAGTTGACTCGAAGTATTCCTTCTTCATCGATTCTTGCTTCCGGCATAGCACCTTCTTGCACTTTCTTCCTCATACGCATCAGCTCCAGGTCTGTAGCTTGAGCAGCTTTAACCTTATCGATTAAAGTTGGTTCTACTCGTATATTCGCCATCATCACATGGGTCCCTGGAGTCTTTAACTCTATCTCCATCCTTTGCAAATCACACAAAATGGGCCTTTGTGTTGATAATATCGCACTCGTACTTGCATATGATCTTCTACTCAATGCGTCAGCTACCACGTTCGCTTTTCCAGGATGGTATTGAATGGTATGATCATAATCTTTCAACAGTTCAAGCCAACGTCGTTGTCGCATGTTGAGTTCCTTTTGAGTGAAGAAATATTTAAGGCTTTTATGATCCGTAAAGATCTCCACCTTCTCCCCATACAAGTAATGCCTCCAAATTTTAAGTGCAAAGACAACAGCTGCCAACTCTAGATCATGAGTAGGATAATTCCTCTCATAATCCTTGAGTTGTCTTGATGCATGAGAACGCATCCCAACCCTTTGCTCGAAGCATCACTGTAGATGACAAATCCCTCCGAGCCAGATGGTATTGTTAGAACAGGTGCTGAAATGAGTCTCCTCTTGAGTTCTTGAAAACTCTGCTCACATTCTTCGCTCCAACCGAACTTTGTATCTTTCCGAGTCAGCTGAGTTAATGGAGTAGCGATTCGAGAAAATCCTTCCACGAATCTCCGATAATAACCAGCTAAACCAAGAAAGCTACGTACTTCGGTCACTGATTTAGGTTGCTCCCAGCTTTGAATAGCTTCAATCTTTGCCGGGTCAACCGATATTCCACGACTTGATACTACGTGCCCAAGGAATGCTACCTCCTCCAGCCAGAACTCGCATTTCTTCAACTTGGCATAAAGCTTGTATTCACGAAGCTTTTGGAGTACCAGCCTCAAGTGTTGATCATGATCTTCACAGTTTTTGGAATAAATAAGGATGTCATCAATAAAGACGACCACAAAGTGATCCAAATATTCCTTAAATACCCGGTTCATCATATCCATGAAGGCAGCAGGAGCATTAGTCAATCCAAAGGACATGACTAGGAATTTATAATGCCCGTACCGAGTTCTAAAAGCCGTCTTTGGAATATCCTCAGTTCTAACCTTCAGCTGATGATATCCAGAACGAAGATCGATCTTTGAAAAGAATTGTGCTCCTTGCAACTGGTCAAACAGGTCATCAATACGTGGCAATGGGTACCTATTTTTGATGGTGACATGATTCAACTCCCGATAATCAATACAAAGTCGCATACTTCCATCTTTCTTCTTCACGAATAGAACAGGAGCACCCCAAGGAGAAGTACTAGGACGAATAAAGCCAATGTCTAACAATTCCTGCAGTTGGATCTTTAACTCCTGAAGTTCAATAGGAGCCATTCGATATGGGGCTTTGGAAATGGGTTTTGTACCGGGTTCAAGGTCGATACAAAATTCAATTTCACGCTCTGGGGGTAGGCCAGGAAGTTCTTCGGGAAATACGTCAGGAAATTTATTAACAACAGAAATATCATTCAAAACTGACGTATTTTTGTTTAGATCCGTGACATGAGCTAAGAAAGCTTGACATCCGTTTTTCAATAAACGAATAGCTTTATGGCTTGAGATGACAGCGATTGATTTTAATGGTTTGGTTGCTTGAATTCGCATAATAGGTCGATTAGGAATATGAAAGCTAACAACCTTACGAAAATAATCAATTTTTGCATGATGAGTAGTTAACCAATCAATCCCTAGAATCACGTCAAATGCAAGTATTTTTAATGAAATCAGATCGACAGGTAATGTGTGGGTACCAACTTGAACCAAACAAGACTTATAAATCGTGGATGTAATGAAGGTTTCTCCCAATGGAGTTTCAACTGCTAAGTCAAAGTCTAATTTCTCCGGAATCAAATTTAATCGATGAGCGCAAGTAGGAGAAATAAAAGAATGGGTAGAACCGGTATCAAATAAAGTATAGACTTCGTTAGAGTTTATGATAAGCTTACCCGTGATGACCTCATTCGGGTTCCTTGCTCTCTGGGAGTTCACAACAAACGCTCTCCCTTGCACAACCGGTTTTGACTTTTTTGGGACGGCCTTTGGTGCCTCCATCCTAGCTGAATTTGTCTTCGGTAAACGACAAAATCGGGCTAAATGACCTTCTCTTCCACAATTATAACATGCTTTGGACGGCATCGCGCAGTTTGGACTGATGTGCCCCTCCCCTCCGCATTTGAAACATATGATAGGTGGTCGTTCTCCTTCCTTAACGACAGGTGCTGGTGCTGACGTCTTTCCATCATTGTTGAATCTCCTCTTCTTGAAATGCCCATTCTTATTGTTTTGGCCCTGATTACCACCGAAGTGGTTACCATTTCTGGCCTGTTGATTCCCTCCACGCTTGTTGTCACCGCTTCGATGACTGCTCTCACTGGTAATATCATTTTGCCGACTGCTCTCTTTTGGTTGCGTTGACTCGTTATCGCGCTCCACTAACTGAGCCCTATTCACAACATCTGAATACAAACACAGTTTATGAGAAATAAGATGTTGACGTATCTCAGGTTTCAAACCTCGCAAAAACATTCGCGTCATTCGCTCTTCATTATCCACCAAGTGGGACGCAAACCGGGACAACTCAGCAAACTTGGCTTCGTACTGCGACACGGTCATGTTGTTTTGCTCCAACTTGATAAATTCCACCTCCTTCATGTGACGAATACTCTCGGGAAAGTATTTGTCGTTAAACAGCTCTTGGAACTTCTCCCAAGACATCTTCAGTGCGGCAGGTTGAGTACGTTTTATCGATTCCCACCAGTAATCTGCCTCTCCTCGCAACATAAAGGCGACAAAGGGAACCTTTTGCTCCTCGGAGCAACCTAAGACATCAAATATCTTGGTGATCTGCTTTATCCATGTTTCAGCTACCAGTGGTTTGGGTTCTCCCTTAAACTCCGGTGGTCCCAGCTCCTTAAACTGTTTAGCGGTGACCGCCTGAGAGTTTCCAGTATTTCCACCTACGTTGTGGACAGGAGCCGCTTTCACCTGTTGTTGCATGAATTGTATAAAGCCTTTGAACATTTGATCATTCATCATTTGGTCAGTGTTGTTGTTTGAATGAGGATTGTCACCTTCCTGATGAACATTATCCTGATTATTGATATGTGGTGAATCAATAATCGCTTGTGCTCCATTGCTATTCTCAACATTCTCAGATGCCATTTTCAGACACTGCCACAAAATAAAAGTTAATTGATATGTCATATATTATCCTTATATTATGACCGACCAATTAAATACCATGCAAAAAAACTTAGGTAGGTCATACTAGCGAAGGAATTCCCCGTCTCTCCCCTCCTAGTTCTATTCTCACATCTTAGCCAGGGATCATATCCCTAAGCTCTGATACCAACTGTGACGCCCCCAAAAATAGGTATACATCACCCATCTTGGGTCATCAGATACATAGTACAGAATACAAATACAACTTAATAATACAACTGTCGTGTACAATACGACAAAACATGAACTGTGAGTTTGAATACAAATATTATCTTCTAGAGAGTATTCATACTCAAAAGGAGTCCTCGTTACATTTATTAACACACCATTACATAGAATAGTGAGGACTACTAACTAATACTATCATTCGGACCATCACTCCGTTTTCCGACTTGCCCCAGCTACGTTCTCATTTCCTGAAGAGAACAGTGAAAGAAAGGGTGAGCTCAACTAGCCCAGTAAGAAATATTATGACTAAGATAATGCAGAATAAATTATCATTAGCCTTCAACATGTTAAACTGATAAAATATAATAGACATCAAGTTTAACTGTAGCGGAACAAGCAATCCATTAAAAGAGTCAAGTAGAAAATAAACTCTACTATCTTTTATGATTTAAAAGATTTTCCAACACTGTGATCGCTGGGACTCAGCTTAATAAAATAATCCACATCATCGAATCACCCCTGCACTACGGCCAAGGATATTCGTATATTCATTAATGGTCATGATCATGCCAACAACTGTCCATCAATGCACTACGGGCCAATGAGGACTTTTACCACATCATTCGTAACATTACGGTCATGATTACACCGAATAATCCCTGGTCATAATCATACCAAGTCCATCTATGCACTACAGGCCACAGATGACTTTCAACAGAATATAAACATGAGGATGATGACAATGATATAAGAAGTCAATAAAACAAGTTCAAGAATTAATTTATCCAAGAATTAACAACATCCAAATTGTCAACATGATACTGCGTTGTGGAGTAAAATTCAAGAATGCTTAGAAGAATATTTTCATGAAAAGATATTGGATGAAACGCAGTTATCAATGATATTCCACAAATTTCATGGAGTATAGAAGTCAAAACTTAACCAACTGAGTACAATAAAGAATGGAATAACAAAAGAAATCACCATGCATGCGATAGACCGCACAGACAGGTTATTCCAACAGAATAATAAATAATGGAACCAGGTCCGGCGTAAACGCACAGACATGATATTCCGACAGAATAATAAATAATGGAACCAGGTCCGGCGTAAACGCACAGACAGGATATTCCGACAGAATAATAAAGAAAATTATAATAAATAATGGAACCAGGTCCGGTGTAAAACACACAGACAGGATATTCCGACAGAATAATAATAAAGACGGAACCAGGTCCGGTGTAAAACACACAGACAGGATGTTCCAACAGAATAATAATAAAAACGGAACCAGGTCCGGTGTAAAACACACAGACAGGATGTTCCAACAGAATAATAGAAGAATGTCACCGAGTATAGGGTAGACCGCGTATACAGGTTATTCCAACAGAATAATAAGAAATGGAATAACAGTTCTCTTCATGAATAAGAAAGAATAACACCCCTTACCGTTTTAAAGACGAGCTGAAATAAGGAAGTAGTTAAGTAGCAGAATACTCTTCTTCCCTCTCTCTATAGTTTCTCTCTATAGTTTCTCTCTCTAGAGTTCAGTGAATTCGTAAGAAATAATGAAGGAATGAGCTGCTATTTATAGAAAAATAGAATGCATAGTAACTAATCCATGAACGGTCCAGATTGATTACTTTAATCTGACGGTCCATATTTAAAGAAAAATCTTTTAAATAAAATATAATATATTCTATTTATAGAATAACTTTAATAAAGTATTCTGTTTTATATAAAAAGATGTTTCTGTTTTATTACGTTAATAATACGAATAAAACAAAACGTCATTATCGCTAAATAATTCATATTATTAACTGACAATAATGGAATCAAACTGAGTGGCTTCTCACATAAGCATTAATAATCAATACCGTGTACTACTATGCAACCACACGTATTACTGTACTTTTACTACCGAGTAGTTCAACAGTAACAATGGTAAAACTTCCGCCGTTATTTTTAATAAAATATTTTTGTCGTTTTCTCAATCCGACAATAATTCCGTTGTGGGGTCCACCAATGATTGTGTCGTTGTACGAATATTCCCTGTTAAAACGAATATTCCCCGACCAATCGAATATTATATGACAACTTGCGTACTTTACAAAATTTATAAATATTACCCACAACTATAACATTATATCAAATTAACTCCATAATATTCAAAAATGATATTTATAGAAAATTCATCTTTATTTATAAAAGTTGGGGTCTTACATGAGTATACCTATTTTGGGGGCGTCACAGCATGGATGATTCGTGGATGTGATACTAATGAATATCTTTGGCCCGTAGTGCATGGATAATTCGATGATGTGAATTATTTATTGAGTTGTGTTACAGCGATAAAATATTGATGATGAACTTTCAAATCATAGAAGATTGTAGATATCATGCTCTACTTGACTCTTCTAATAGATTGTTTGTTCCGCTGCCATTAAACTTATTGTTTATTGTATTCTATTAGTTTTACACTGTTGAAGGCTAACGATAATTTATTCTGCATTATCTTAGCCATAATATTCTTTATTGGGCTATTTGAGCTCACCCTTTACTTTCATTGTTCTCTTCAGGAAATGAGAACGTAGTCGGGACTAGTCGAAAAATAGAGTGACGGTCCGAGATGGTGGCTGCAGTAGTCCTCACTATTTATAAAATAGTGTGATAATAATTGTAATGAGGACTTTATTTGAGTTTGGATATTGTCTATGAGACAATATTCGTGTTAAAACTTTCCGCTACACTTTTGTCGTATTGTATAAATGAAGTTTGAATTTAAATTCTGTACCATATATTTGGCGACTCAGAATAGGTTGTGTATACTTTTTTTGGGGGCGTCACATTAAGTATAATCACGGACGCATGGTAAAGGAATTCACGAGCGGACGAATTCGGCAAATTCGTCAAAAATTTGATTTTACTATTCATTACTGTGCAATAAAATATTCTAATAAAATAAAAACTTTAAATAAAATATAATATATTCTATTTATAATCTAATAAAATAAATAACTTTATATATAATATAAAAAGTATTATGTTTTATGTAAAAAGTTTTCTATTTTATTACTATTATAATAATAATAAAACAAAACTAAGATAACTTTCTACCGACGGTTTTTAAAAATGAGTAAATGGGGGTCCATGTAATGCGCCAAACTTATAACAAGTACTTCATGACAAATCCCTCTATTTATATCAAAAATTGAATAAATATTTACCACAAATCACTTATCTTCAATAAACACATTTTAATCTTTCAACAATTATTCATTATTAATATTTTAACTCACAATATTGACACCAGATCATTCTCAAGAAATAGTGGGCTTTTCGATAAGAATTTCTCCTTATTGACGCGCAATTAAATAACCTAACCCCTTTCCTCGACAGAACTTTGCAGACATTGTCAATAATGCAAAGAATAATATGAATAACTGTGCCGTCTCAATTATTGATTTAATAATATAAAATATTGTGCATATGATATTGTGATAATAATTGAATCAATAATATAAGATAATATGCAACAACTACTGTTGCAATAATTGAATAAAACTGAGTGACTTGTTACGTAAGTATCAATAATCGGAGATATTGTACAATACCGTGTGCTCCTGTGCAACCACGCGTATTATTGTACTTTTATCATCGGGTATTTCAACAGTTAACGATAAAAGTTTTGCCATTATTATTATAAAAAGGTTATTTCTGTCACTTTCTATACTCGACATTAATTACGCTGTGGGGTCCACCAATAATTGTGCCGTCGTATGAATATTCCTCGACCAAACGAATATTTTATGACAACTTGTTTACTTTACAAAATTTGCACATATCACCCATAACTATAAAATTATATTAAATGCACACCTTATTATTCAAAATAACATTTAGAGAAAATTAAATCTTTATTTATAAAAAGTTGGGGTCTTACAATTAATTTGAAACTTTTATTGAGATACATATATAATAACGCCATTTAAAACATATTATAATAATATTTAGATAATATAGTTTGATATTATTAAAATATAAGCATGATTATAATTTTAACTATAAGTAAAATTTTATTATATTTAAATAATATAATTTTAGAAGGAAACTATTTTTTTATATAAAAATCACCTTAGCAGTATTAAATAATATTATTATTAAGATATATATAGGGATGAATTTAATAAATTGACCAATAAATGATTCAATTATTCAACTAAAATTAATTAATTATACTATACATTAGTAACTATTATTAATATAATACTTATTAATATGTTATCTAACTTGAATGTATTACTGTTATTAAAATCTAAGTATAATTGTACTATTTGAAATATAAGTATGATTTTATTATTAGTTAGATAATATAATTTTACTAATAAAATATTTTCTTACAAGGATCATCTTATTTAATATTAAATTATTACTATAATTAATATTATTGGAAATATAATATATTGACCAACCATATGATTTAATTATTAAAGAAAACATAAAAAGCCACTTACTTTATCCAATAAGCTATTTATAAAAAAAATATAATAAAAATTCAAAAACAGTATATTTCTAAAAATAAGACTATGTGCTTTGCATGAGGTGTACCCGCTAGTAATGAGTTTATTAGGAGTATGCATAGTGCGGTTACAATGTATAACAGTAATTAAATCTTGTAGTTCAGTTAATATTTTATGTTGGGCATGATTATTTGGGTCTGAGTTATATGGTGGACCAAATTTCATGAGAAGATATTTACTCTGCATAGGAATCTGATTCGGAAGTTGAATATTTTAAAGAATCAAAGATTGTGATTTCTAATTACATTTAATTTTCAAGTACTAAGAAAATTATCAGGATATAATCCGACTTCCCAGGAGATTCAGTTCAAGAATTATACTTAATAAGGAATTCTATTTCTATATAGGGAAGAGCTTGGAGAACGTGTGAGATTACTATAAATACAATACACTGCTTTTTTATTTTTAAAATGCCCGTTATTATTTTATAACCTCTTCTTCTTTTACTATTACTAGTTCAATTCCCATGTAAGGCACATATTATTTTAATATGTACATTTAACTTTAGGCTTAAATTTAGATTAATATCTTGAACTTTTAATTTTTTCTAATTTTGGGGATTGTCTTCTTAATTTTTTCAATTAGGGAATTAAACTCTTAATTTTTTTCCACTTTAAGGATTAAACTTTTTTAAAAAAATTCTGATTATGTCTAATTGATAGTACCACATCAGAAATTAATGATATGACAGCGACATGCGGCTAAAAAAAATGCTTATATGTAATATTGAGTCTCATTTTAACATTTGTTCCATTAATTTTTTTTATAAAAAGGGTAAATATAATACCATTATTAATTTTTTAAAGTAAATTAAATACATTACAAACTCTGTTTAAAA
Organism: Panax notoginseng; assembly: GCA_016801055.1. NCBI lineage: Eukaryota > Viridiplantae > Streptophyta > Magnoliopsida > Apiales > Araliaceae > Panax > Panax notoginseng. The sequence continues at coordinate 35,823,050 of CM029020.1, forward strand.
AAAATATTCAATAATCAATATAATGATAAATATTTTAAATGTATATTTGTAAAATTAATTTAAATCTTGTTATTTCATAATCATCAATAATTAATATAATGACAATTTTACCCTTTTCGTTAAAAAAATTTAAGGCCTGAATATAGATTAATAATCCAATCCAAAGAAAATGTCCCTATAGAAGGACTCCAAAAAAATGTCCCTATAGACATATCCAATAATCCGATCCAAAGAAAATGTCCCTATAGACATATCCAATAATCCGATCCAAAGAAAATGTCCCTATAGAAGGACTCCAAAAAAATTGTACCTCGGGCCATTTCTTTTTTTATTTACATTTTTAGTTGTTTTGTTAAAAGAGGGTAGAAATAAAGGGTAAAAAAATTTGCTCAAAGCTATTCACTTTCACAGGGTTGCCTGGTATTTTGAAACCACTTTGATTGTGGATGGAGTAGTTGGATCAATAGTCTTTTACCATAAAAACGTTTGTATGCTCAGCATTGCCCCATGTGATGTGTGAATAACAACAACTGTGTATCATAGTCAGTACAGTAGTTAAATACCAATAAATACTAATAAAAAAGGTAAAGCTTGCAAATTTATTATTGATTAAAAGTAAATAAAAATTACAAAACCCATTGAACCAACAACTTTGATCTATAAATAAAAAGTTGAACCAAGTCCACTCACTTATGAAGGAGGAAGAGAAAGTATGGTTGACTCAATGCCCTTCAAATTATGTGCAGGTTTATGAAGGCATTCACAAACAGATCCTTCCCCCAAATAAGGAGGCAACTCTTGACACTTGAAGCTAATCAATTTTTCCTTGTATGCATCCCTACATATTTTTCCACAAGATGCCAAGTCACATTGGATTATGACTTTGAAGTCTTGTGCCACTTTGAGATTACTAGTAGCCATGCCCATCAATATTGTTATTACCATCAAACTTGCAACCAATTTGAATGGAACCACAATGGAGCTTTTTCTCTCCATTATTAATTTGCAGAGAATCTTTTTTTAAAAAAAAAATTAAAAATTAAATATATATACTAGAACTATAGAAAATTAATTAAGATTGTATTATGAGTAGTATTGTAAATGAAGAGGCCATATATTTATAGTGGAGTTTGTAGTATACTCTCCTGATTTGACTTTCATCATTAAATTGATTATTTATGAAATTAATAAATCTCAAAAATTTCCAGCATAATAAACTATGAAGAATTTATTTACGACTAATATCAAGTTTTTAATAATTCTATATAAATATTTTTAATTATTAGTTTTAAAAATTGTCAATTTGACCATTAAAATCAAACTAAAACATTTATTATGGGGTGGAGGGGGGAAAATTTTAGGAGAAAATAAAGGGATCTGATATTTTCAGGACAAAAATTATGGATACTGAAAAATTATTTCTTTTGGACAGATTTATCCTTGATGATTAGATTTGATTATGGTGATTCTGGTGGCTCACACTATTTTATTGACGAGGGCATATCTGTATAAGAGAAAGTAAATATCTTGTTATATAATTTTTGCTTTGTTAATATCAAATTTTAGGAGAAAATTAAGGGAGGTGATTTTTCTAGAATTAGTTTATTTTCGGAGAAAATTAAGGCAAGTGATTTCTAGCATTCATTTTTGGAGGAAATCAAGGCAGGTACTTGGAGTTTATTTTTTAAGTTAATTTATTTATATTAAATCTTAAAATTGAGATGAATTTGTTTCGCCATAGTTAATACAATCATAATTATTTTAGAAACTATATAAAAAAAGTATTATTAATTATAAAAATTACATGAATCAAATTAATTTTAAATTCTAGGATTTCACGAATAGACTTCAACAAATTGACAGGAAACTTTACTGTGAAACAAAAATAATAATAATTACATGTTATTGATAATAGAAATAAGAATAATTTATTTGTAACTGAGTAATGATATATGTGACCTTAGGTTTTTTTTTAAAAAAAATTAGTACTCCCTTCGTCCAAGGATAAAAGTCTTTATTACTATTTTGGGTAGTCCTAGATTAGATGTTCACTTTCCTTTAATAACCAAATTTTTACACAATTTTTCATATTATACCATTAACATTAAATATCTCATATTTTTCTTATTCTAATTCTCTCTCCATATTTAATAAGTATAATTAGTTATGTGGTAAAAATATTTTGAATTGAAAAGCTATAAAGTCACTCTCACCTACATTGGGAATGATTAATGACATTATTATGGACAATTTTGTCATTTCATTCCTCTTCTTAATATGCGTAAAAAGTCTACCAGAATTTTTATCTTGAGACGGAGAGAGTACTTAATAATCATATATATGTCATCCCAACAAAAATAATGGTTAGAATATCTGTATATATTAGGAGAGTTCATCTTCAAAAAGTTAATTATTATAGTGGAGAAATTAAGCCAATATATAATCATGACAATTTTCTCAAATAATTATTCCAATAGTAAAGTTGATATAAAATTATGGAAAAATCATCTAAAAAGTGTCTAATGCATAATAAATTTAAAATATTACATAAAAAAATCATTTAAAAAGCATGGAAATATTAATACCCGAATAATAAATTCTATATATAGATATAGAAAAGGGGCAAAAAGAATAGGCCTTATTATTCCAACATGTTTCCTTAGTATATGTTTGTTTGTGAGGATTACACTTGGAATAGACACTTGGGATAGGACTATTAATCTGTCGTGTTTGTAAAAATAAAAAAAAAGTAAAGGAGAAAAGGAAATACATAAAAAAAAGAGGAAGAAAAAGGAAAACAAATAACCCCCGAAAATTTTAGGGTGGGGCTCCCCCCCCCCCCCCCCCGATTCCGCCCATGGATTGTAGTGTGTATGGAAATGAACAAAAATAAATAAATAATCCCTCCAACCCTAACCTTGAAAAAAAGAAATAGGTCCCTAATTCTATTGAGGTACTCTCGTCTCTAATTCTTATATTGATGATGCTAGGAATTGAATCATTAATTGATTCTTATATTGATGATGCTAGGAATTGAATGATTAATTGTTGATATTGACAGAGAAATAATGATGATGCTAGGAATTGAATGATTAATTGTTGATATTGACATAGAAAATGTCTTATTCTTATCGACAACCTTTGGGAGGACCATCTTTGGGATTTTCAGTCCTGTCTTAGATGTACGACATTGCCATAACCTGTCAGAAGATATGAACTCTACGATTCTACTTAAACGCAGAGTTATGTCTAATAGTAGAGTGACTTACACTGAAGGCTTGACTCTGTGATCGGTCTCCATGCTCTACGATATCATAATATTTCATGGTCTTCAACTCTATGATCAGTCTTTAGATTTAACTTTTAAACAATACATTTACATTAATGAATGAATCAATACACTAGGTCCTTTTGCATAAATTGAATTTCTAAGGACTTTACAAAAATTATTGGTTTTACAAATATATATTAAGCTCTCATTTCGTCATCAAATCAAACATATGCATAAATTAAAGTATTAACCCTACATTTCTTAATCTTTATGTTTTCTCCTAAAACGGCAATTAAAAAAAAGACAATTAAAACATTTTGGTACTTAATAATTATATGTCACCTACATTAATTGCACTTTATGATCGTAAAAGAACTCATCCCAATAAAAGTAATTGTTAGACTTTATATGTATTTAGAGTAGTACATATTAAAAAAGTTTCTCAATTTTCTGACCCCAACAAAAGGAATGGTTTTCTTATTCTAGTGAGGTACCACCCTGCCAGAGAAAAAATAAACTTAAATTTGGCCACAATTTTGCATTTGCTCTAACTACACTTTACACTTGAGCGACGCGACACTTATTGCTCTAACAATATCATTTTTGCTATGGGGATATCACTTGCCTTGTAACCACAAATTTACATAAAAACACAATAATTTAAACACTACTCTTTCTTTGAAAAATACCCCAAATGTCTAATAATAATACACTCCTTTAACAATAATGTAAAACGCTTCATCCTTCCTCAATCCCCTAAAGCTCGCCTAAGGGCAGCACGTTGATCCGGTGTCAATCTCGTAGGGAACTTAACTTCAAACTTGATCTTTAAATCTCCCCTCGTGCCGGGCTCTTTAGCAATCGGCATTCCTTCCTCTGGCACCACAAGCTCGAAACCAGGGCTCACAATCTCGGTTACATTGATTGACAAATTACGCCCGTCTAGTGTATTGATATTCACTGTTGAGCCCCCTATTGCCTCTGCTAATGACACCCTATAGCTCATAGCAAGGTCGTTGCTATCTCTCTTGTAAATGTCATGGGGCTTCTCGTCGATCACAAACACAAGGTCAGCAGGAAGTTGGTTCAGCTGCTCGTTCCCTTTATCTGGGAAAGTGATCTTTGTTCCCTTTTTCCACCCGGGCTTTATATCAATGGATAAGATCTCGGATTCTGGCACTAACCGTCTATAAAATTTATCATTGCATAGATAAGAAAAACAAGTATCTAAATTCTTGTTCATTTTTACTAATTTATAGTGATCAAATGAGTAGTATCATGTTTTCCTGTTAACTGTTATCTGTAATATATAGTATTATTTAATAATGCATATA
>CM029020.1:35832654-35885154 GCA_016801055.1 Panax notoginseng
GAAACCTTGCCAAGTTCAGTGTTGTGAGATAGAAGAGCATCTTTTGTTGCCAACGCTTGAAATTAGTTCCATTGAACCTTTCAGGCTTTTCTCCATGAGACATACTCATGGCAGGAATGGTGCTTGTAGAAGCCATTTCTGATATACAAGAATAAAACTATTAATAAACCAATTAAATTTCTGTTTGTACAAAAAATTTAATAGAATTCAATCAACAAATTTTGTTTATAAAAATTTGTATATCACAAATCCAAATTCTGTTTACAATTTTTTATTTATACAGTAACTAAATAATAGAACATATGATGATAATAGTATCTTACAACTACTTACAGTAATAAAATACAGAATTTATGCAAAATTACAAGGAACATATGATGACAACAAATACTTGCGATAATTCTGAAGACATGCAAAACATACAGCATACAACATACAACATACAACATGCATGTAATTAGTCACCATGTACTTTTCAGAAAATAACACAAAAGTACGGTATTCACACCTTTCCAAAAAATATGCATTTACGGTAATAAACCATGCATTTTATACAACATGCATTTTATACAACGGTAATTAATTATAACTACTACTATTAAGGAATCTATGTTAATTAATAATAAAATATTCATGCAAAATTAATAATTGTCAAATTTTCTGACTAAATAGAAAATTCTGACTGAACGGAAGTGATATATTATATAATAACAGAATATAATAAATACAAAAATATTTTGACCGAATGAAAAATTAAAATAATAAACATATTTGCAAACAGGAAAATATGTTACCTAATAATAATATGTTAACATATTTATTAATAGTAGCATGATTATCATATAACTTTCATAATCATGACAAAGTAAACAATTCTGACGCCATAATAGATCATGTATAAATATACATTACTGATCACAGAATTATATTATTTAACTACACTTAACTGTATTATCATGCAACGAATTTCTAGAATTATGTTAGTAAAGAAAATTTATTTTTTCTAAAACAATTTTCTGTTGAATTAAATTCTATAAATTAAATACAACTATATTTACAGAATAAATATAGATGGCACAATATACATAATAAGTCATGCATACTGTATACTCCGGAAAGTAATATAAAAAGAAATAGGTTCAGTTTTGAGGCTAACAAAACTGATTGTAATATTACAGTCAAACCGAATTAACATGTAATGAATATCTATCCGAACACTTAAATCTTATGCACACAATAACAGAAATAAATTTCCAGAATTTTAATGAACAAAATGCAATTTTTACAAAACAAAAACTTGTTTTAAAAAAAAATCTGTTCATATAAAACAATACTATAATTACAGAAAAATAAATTTGCTTTAAGATTGTTATCTGTAATATATAGTATTATTTAATAATGCATATAAATATAATAATAATAAATTATGCAGAACATAAATAAAATAAATCCGAGTCCTTTGAATTCACAAAGTCTCCTTAAAGCAAATTTATTCCCCCACAGATGCTAAGGGTACTTGAATAATTGCTTCCCAAGATAAAACGAATTTCAATTCTTAATTAGTAGCATTACAAAATTAAGAATTCATCGAACTAATTTTTATGTTATGTACCGAACTTTTTCAATAATGATGCAAATGATGCATGTAATTACAACTTACTTAATGATACTGGAAGGAAATGAAGAGCAGCGCACTGCACACTTTGCCAACAGAGAATGGAACGAAAAACGGGAAAAACGAGGAACGGAATGGGAAATAATTAAGAATGGAATGTGAATTTTCTGACAGAACAGGGAACGAGAATTTTCTGCAGAACGGAACGGGACTGAAATTTTCAAAACGAGAGGGAAAATTTGTTATTTGTTAAATGCTTTCCCACACCGTTCATTTATAGGAAAATTCGCATATAACCATCGTCAAAACGACGTAGTTTTGTGATGATAAAAAATATATATCACGAACCCGCCCGTCACGACCATGACCCAACCCGAGTCAATTTTCTCATTCAAATTCCATTTCTAACATTAACTAATCATAACTGAAGAAAACGAGTAACTAGACCATTTGATAAGAATATCAGACAAGAATACAGAAGTAATGATATGCAAATGTTTGGAGCCAATTTCAAGAAAGTTTAAGCAAAGAGTCAGTATTTTTGAATTTTCTTCTGCTTTTTAACTGAATATAATTTGATAAAATCCTAATTGTAGCCATCTGAGTATGCAAAATGTAAGATTAGACAAGTAAAGGAAGTTCTGCCACCAGAATAAAATACACATTCGAGATTTTTTGTGAATAAAAGGTAGACGTATGAGACAATTCAGAGTATATATAGAATAGATTCTGTCCGTTTATAGATGGAACCATAATTTCTTCATTGATTACAGATATCTGTTAATAGCCGAAAACATTATGTTGCGAAGACCGTTTTGTAATAAAGTTGTGCAAAAATGAACAAGTACAATGCATTCTATAAAATGATCAGCTGTGCACAAAAACATCAGGAAACTATACCATAATCCAAAGAAAATTTCAAACAAATTTCAGTGCAATTACGCATAAAGTTTAAACCAAAGAAATGAAATCACCAGAAAAAAACTTGCTATTTTTGAAATTATACCTAAAACGGCCAAAAGACAAACAGTTCAAGAGAAAATTGTTATCCTAGATTCTGGTAGAGAATTTTAAAAACACTGCTAGAATGACGTTTTATTATCTTTCTGGGCTTCCAAAATTATTACCAAAGCTATAAATAACCATGAACATTACTAAAATCAACCAATAGGAGCGCAACAACATGAGACTTATCATCTTTTGAAGGAAGAATTTACATTACCAAGCACCAAAAGAAGCAAGTAATGCCAAAAGACACTCATTGAACAGAAAAGGTTAACAAAAATGGTATCCCAATCTAATATATTTGTTTTTATGAAATCGATTTCAAAGTTCATGGCACTAAAAGCACTACAAGTCTACAACAAAAAACAAAGTCTTTGTCTAAAGAAATGCGTTGAGAAAGGGCAGATGTATAAAACCTTTCAACGAGATAGGACATTTTCAACTCTCTCAAAATGGAATCTATTCCAAACATATATGTCAAACTTACCCAAATTCCAAGAGCTAGGATCGAATCGGTATCTCAATACCAACTTGATCCAAGTTCTCTTATGGAATTGCACATTCAATGAGCATTCTCAATACTATGCCTTGAAAAGGACTCGAACCTCCACACTCTTTAGACACGTGAGACTCAAATAAGGTAGTATCTATTGCAAAACCTACAATAAGAAGGGACTTCACAAAGAAGAAGCAAAAGAAACATAATATAATGGAAAAATTATACGTACCCGTTGGCATCAACCACTGTTCTAGAAATCTTCATTTTCCTTGTTGATCCTGAATACAGCTCCTCAAGGGTACAAGGTAATTTGCTCTCAACTGGCGGTGGTTTCTTAGGCATGCTAGATCCAGTACCATCGCTATATGTTCTAAAGATATTTTCACCCCCAAATATCCCTCCTCCATCTGATAAATACCTCATTGACCTCCCAGCGCCTGCTGATCCAAATCCAAAAGGGCTACTCCCAAAGAACTCTGCAAATATATCTTCAGCATTTCGAGGAAAAAATCCATCCGGAAATCCATTAGCGTCACTAGAACCAGGTGGTGCCATGTCTTTTAAAAAAATTGTACCTCGGGCCATTTCTTTTTCTATTTACATTTTTAGTTGTTTTGTTAAAAGAGAGTAGAAATAAAGGGTAAAAAAATTTGCTCAAAGCTATTCACTTTCACAGGGTTGCCTGGTATTTTGAAACCACTTTGCTTGCGGATCGAGTAGTTGGATCAATAGTCTTTTACCATAAAAATGGTTGTATGCTCAGCATTGCCCCATGTGATGTGTGAACAACAACAACTGTGTATCATAATCAGTACAGTAGTTAAATACCGATAAATACTGATAAAAAAGGTAAAGCTTGCAAATTTATTATTGATTAAAAGTAAATAAAAATTACAAAACCCATGGAACCAACAACTTTGATCTATAAATAAAAAGTTGAACCTAGTCCACTCATAAGCTTATGAAGGAGGAAGAGAAAGTATAGTTGACTCAATGCCCTTCAAATTATGTGAAGGTTTATGAAGGCATTCACAAACAGATCCTTCTCCCAAATAAGGAGGCAACTCTTGACACTTGAAGCTAATCAATTTTTCCTTGTATGCATCCCTACATATTTTTCCACAAGATGCCAAGTCACATTGGATTATGACTTTGAAGCCTTGTGCCACTTTGAGATTATTAGTAGCCATGCCCATCAATATTGTCATAACCATCAAACTTGCAACCAATTTGAATGGAACCACAATGGAGCTTTTTCTCTCCATTATTAATTTGCAGAGAATCTTTTTTTAAAAAAAAATTGGAAAATTAAATATATATAACTAGAACTATAGAAAATTAACTAAGATTGTATTATGAGTAGTATTGTAAATGAAGAGGCCATATATTTATAGTGGAGTTTGTTGTATACTCTCCTGATTTGACTTCCATCATTAAATTGATTATTTATGAAATTAATAAATCTCAAAAATTTCCAACATAATAAACTATGAAGAATTTATTTACGACTAATATCAAGTTTTTAATAATTCTATATAAATATTTTTAATTATTAGTTTTAAAAATTGTCAATTTGACCATTAAAATCAAACTAAAACATTTATTATGGGGTGGAGGGGGGAAAATTTTTAGGAGAAAATAAAGGGATCTGATATTTCAGGGCAAGAATTATGGATACTGAAAAATTGTTTTTTTTGGACAGATTTATCCTTGATGATTAGATTTGATTATGGTGATTCTGGTGGCTCACACTATTTTATTGACGAGGGCATATCTGTATAAAAGAAAGTAAATATCTTGTTCTATAATTTTTGCTTTGTTAATATCAAATTTTAGGAGAAAATTAAGGGAGATGATTTTTCTAGAATTAGTTTATTTTCAGAGAAAATTAAGGCAAGTGATTTCTACCATTCATTTTTGGAGGAAATCAAGGCAGGTACTTGGAGTTAATTTTTTAAGTTAATTTATTTATGGGGGGTGTATTCAATTAAGATTTTTAAAGACTTTTAAAGATTTTAAAAGTTTGGTTGTATTATCAAGACATTTAAAGAGTTTATAAAAGTTTAGTGGTACCCGTTCGAAAGCTTCTAATAAAAAGAGGAAAGAAATTTGTTCAACAAATGTGAGATAAAATTATAAAATTCTCATATCAATTGTAAAGATTATGTATTATAATATATGAAAATAGAAAATATATGATGTGTATGTGTATGTTTTTTTTAGTTTTCTGACATTTTAAATGAAGGAAATCACTGTTAATTTTTGAGATATCATCCATATTCGTCTTCAAGTGTCTTTGATGTATTATAGTGAAATAATGTAATATGATTCCTGCATGACAAATTGACAGAATCGTTATCTTTCCATTATAAAAAAAGGAAAAACACACTGCTTCGATATATGTTAGGCGCATAAAAAAGGTCTACACAATCAAACAAAATTAGCAGCAGTTAAGATGGAAAATTGGGTTGACAGAATCACATAATCACACAATCAATATATATATATATATATATATATATACGGTCCGGATATTAAGCTCACCCCTTATTCAACTCACCCGAGCTCACCCCCCTTTAGCGACGGACCCGACGACGGTTCGATCATACAACCGTCATCTATACTTTTAGCGACGCTATATGTTGTCCGTCGCTAAAAGTATAGACGACGGTTGTATGACCGAACCGTCGCCGGGTCCGTCGCTAAAGGAGGGTGAGCTTGGGTGAGTTGAATAAGGGGTAAGCTTAAGATTCGGACTCTCTATATATATATATATATATATATATATATATATATATATATATATATATATAGTAAAACAATCAATTATTAGTAAAAAGCGTACGCATATGCATAAAGTTTATATAGCTCAATGAAAAATGAGCTTAATTTTTGTATTGCGTCTGTAGTTTTTAAAGTTTTATTGGTATCCGAGTATCCAAATGTATCATGAGAGTAGAATAATTTGAACGCTTTCAACATATATAAAATCTCATGCCACAATAATATAATGAGATTTACTCTAGTTCATGAAAAAAGAGGGAGAGGTTGTACACGTGGGGTAATTAACAATTAATATAAGTTGCAAGATACTCCATCCGTTCCTAAAAGATTGTCGTTTTAGAAAAAAAAATTATTCCAAAAAGTTTATCGTTTACAACTTTCGAGTAGAATAAATTATTTACTGTCCTATATTACCCCTACCTTTTCTCATTATCCTAAGAAATTCTCTCCCTTATATTAATAGTTTTTAATTTTTCATAAAGGGGTAGTGATGAAATTTTAAACAAATTTTACTTGGTAAATGATACTTTCTTAATCCATGTGTCAAAATCTTAAACGACAATCTTTTAGGAACGGAGGTAGTATATTAGAAGTATACAAAAGTCTATCACAGTCTTTATAAAAAATTTATAAAAATTTGTTACTTATTTCATGAAGTCTATAAAAGTCATTTTAAAAAAGTCTTTAAAGTCTGTGAAAGTCATTAAAATCCTACAAATTCTACAAAAGTCAGTCACTTAAAAAAAGTCTTTAAAAATCTTAATTGAATACACCCCCTTATATTAAATCTTAAAATTGAGATGAATTTGTTTGGCCATACTTAATACAATCATAATTATTTTAGAAACTATATAAAAAAAGTATTATTAATTATAAAAATTACATGAATCAAATTAATTTTAAATTCTACTTCAACAAATTGACAGGAAACTTTATTGTGAAACAAAAATAATAATAATTACATGTTATTGATAATAGAAATAAGAATAATTTATTTGTAACTGAGTAATGATATATAACATACCTTAGAGTTTTTTTTATTAAAAAAAATAATGGTTAGAATATCTGTATATCTTAGATGAGTTCATCTTCAAAAAGTTAATTATTATAGTGGAGAAATTAAGCCAATACGTAATCATGACAATTTTCTCAATAATTATTCCAATAGTAAAGTTGATATAAAATTTTGGAAAAGTCATCTAAAAAGTGTCTAATGCATAATAAATTTAAAATATTACATAAAAAAATTATTTAAAAAGCGTGGAAATATTAATACTCAAATAATTAAATTCTATATAGATATAGAAAAGGGGCAAAAAGAATAGGCCTTATTATTCCAACATGTTCCCTTAGGCTATGTTTGTTTGTAAGGATTACACTTGGAATATGACTATTAATCGCAAGTGTCTTGTTTGTATTTAAATTTGAGCTTGGGACTATTAGTCCTACGATTATAAAATAACTTAAAGATGTGGGACTATTAGTTTGGCTTTGCTACACTTGTTTGATTACCTGAAGAACGCTTTCAGTGTTACGTACGTCTTTAGATGGAGTTTTTAGAAGTTTTTTGGCAAATGCCCTTCAACTTTTAAAATAATTTATATTTGTTTTTTTTTTGTTTTTTTGTCTTTCTATTTAGTTCTTTGAAATTCTGTCAGAATTAATTGGGTGCTAGTAATTTATGAATTAATCTTTATTAGGCCTAAGAGGGTGAGAAAAAGTACAATTCTGGGTGTTGACTCGAAACTTACTGGCTCTCTATGGAACGTTAATGGAATATTATCTAATTCCCGTTCAATATTATGTTGTCTGCCTAACTACTTTCTGTTTGTTACTCAAATATTGCTGTGAATAACAAAATCAAATTCAAGCAAAGAAATTTTAATAAAACACCTAAAAAAATTAGGCGCCTACTTTGCAAAGTGTGTGATCAAAGTACTAAACCAAATCCTTTTTCATGGAATGAAGTCCTCTCAGCCTACTAAAATGAAACAAGTCTGTAATCGCATGCAAAGAAGAGATGGGGTCTCTTGGAATTTGGTTATTTCACGGTATGTTTTTTTTATGTAATTCTTTGTGTTGGTTGTGATACTTCACAAACAAGTCATTTGGTAATGCATAGCCCCATATGACCCAAATGACATACTTGTAATATACTTCATTTAGTAGTCCAAAACTGACCCAAATGAGATAGTTTTGCTATATTGATTTTACCATTAGGAAGAGTTCTAGTTAATGTGTAGCCCCAAACACACGAACCAAAGCAAAAATTGTAACCGAAATTGCAGTTACTAAAATTTAGAAAATCACGCTTAACAACCAATTTTTGAGGTTTGGCTTTTGTTTATTTTTTAAAACCAATAGCTAATAACAAACATTAAGCTTAAATATGCTTCATGACTTAAAACGAAAATATGGCGGTTAATTGAGGAGATTAGTTGAGCATTTATTTTTAAAGCATCTCTAAAGTATGTTAGCAAAGGTTCATTCTCAGAGGATGTATATAGATATACATATGCATATCTATGTATGTATCACTAGAGATGTATTCTTGTCATTCTTTTGTGTTTATATCTCCAACTGTAGTTAAATTTGATGCCATCAATGGTAATGAATAAGAGGGGTTTCTCAATTTACTCCAATTTCATTTCATGATATGTAATTACATTACCCATAAAGGTGAAAATCTCTCTTGTTTTACATCAATTGAAAACCTAGAAGGATTCTAAGCTAATTTATTTGGTTATGCAATTTAACAATAACTAATTCTCCAAGCCACCTCCTACTGATGAACTAGGAAGTAGACTCCTCCTGTATTGCAACAACTAGTATGAAATTACTAGTTGAGCTCACCATTTGCTTTCATTGTTCTCTTCATAAAATGAGAACGTAGTCGGGACTAGTCGATGAATGGAGTGACGGTCCGAGATGGTGGTTGTAGTAGTCCTCACTATTTTATAAAATAGTGTGATAATAATTGTAATGAGGACTCCATTTGAGTTTGAATATTGTCTATGAGACAATATTCGTGTTAAAACTCTCACCTACGCTTTTTTCGTATTGTATAAATGAAGTTTGTATTTAAATTCTGTACCATATATTTGGCAACTTAGAATGGGTTGTGTATACCTATTTTGTGGGCGTCACGGATGGTTTCAAAGCTTAGAGATATGATCACTAGCTGAGACTTGAGGCTAGAACTAGGAGGGGAGAGATGGATAAATTCTTTGCTAGTATGACCTACCTAAGCTTATTTGTTATTTATGACTAAAAGACAAATTGTACCCCAAACTTTACACCGATGTTGATATTTGCACCCCAAAGTGAAAAAGGTGTCTAAGTACACCCCATACTTTACTTATGCGAAACAGATTGCACACTTTCGTCAATTAGCCGGTCAAAAGTGACCGGCTAAGGCTGTAATGTGAATTTCGAGGGGTATTTAAGTCTTTTCTCTTTTATCTTCTCCTTCTCTCTAAGCTTGGGGTGGGGTGCACATTGTCTTCTAATCTCTTTCCCTTATCTCTCTCTCCTCCATAATTAATTTTCTCTCTTAAACGCAATGAACGACAATAATGGAAGTACGAAGCAAATTTCGTCGGATAACCCCGACACAAAGCCTGAAGAAAAAGAAGTGTATCTAGTCATGCTCTGGTAGCTTTGATTAAAGTGGGCAGTTTGGAGTGGGTGGAAGTTGAGGGTGAGATTAAAGTGGCAGCTTTGATTGGTAGTTGCATATTCCATTGACAGCAAAAGAGACATAATTCTCATCATTAAAAAGTAAACTCCCTGAAAATGCAGCAATGTCTTTCTTCTGGGTAGAAGACTGGTCATCACACTGCCCTGTCCTAGTGTTTTGTCCTCCTACACCAATCGGCCATGTGGTAAAAAAAACAGAGGGTGCCCTTAGACACCCCATAAGGACACTTGGACCCAATTTAGATAATACAATCCTGTGAAAATGTAACTTTGATCATTACTCATTTTTACACCAATCGCATAAAAGTTTCACGCATTTTATGCCCCCAACACTGAAAAGACATGGTCGTTTTTACCCAACTAAGCTTCCAAGATTTTATCACCATTTTCCATGGTCTCACAAAGATGGAACATTTCAAGGACTGCAACTTGTGACTTTGTCCCTACCATAATTGGAAGTAAATACACCTTAGTTTTTTTCTACTAAAAGTAGAAATATGTAAAACATGAACTATTGCGAGTCTAGTCTCTGTTTGAAAGTTCTGCTACATATATTGTACTTCACAAAACTTATTTCAAGCTCATGTGCAGGAAACAGAACTATTTTTGTTTGTATCTCTAGTACAAATACTGTGTAATAACAAGAACTCTCTTTGATAAACAGGACATTACAACTAAGAAACTGGACAATACATTAGACCATTTGATTTTTGTGAATTTCATGTGGGCTGCTGGAAGCTGCATTACTATGCTTTTTGCTTCCTATTTTGGCACATCAAACAAAGAGCAACCGAAAAATGAGAGGAAATTTTTACCTTCCAATAGTGGGTGTTGAACATCCATCTACTCCTAAACTAAAACTGAAGAGTAGGAGATAGTTGATGTTTCCTTTGTCCTGTAAAAAAATGTCAAGATTTACTTTCTTTTTTTTTTGGTTACCTCAATAGAAAAAGTTCAAATTATTAAGAGAAAGTCATGATCAAGTAACAAAAGCGAGCCAATGTAATAGACAACGCAAGAAAGAAATACATACCAATACCAAGGTGTATTCATACTAGCATATCTTGCTGTTCCCGTCAAGTTTTTATTCTCTCTGCAGTTCCATGATCATATGTAATTATGAGCATGTCGTGTCTAGCAATAGATTCTCATACAAGGATTTGGAGACAACAAAAGGGATTGAAGGTGGTGATCAGATCATCAAAATTAAGGAGGAGATGGACAGAAAAAGATTTTGGATCCTACCGAATACCAAAAACCAAACCAAACCAAAACCACCATTGACAGTTCAACCAAGAACCAAACCGAGTTTCTCAAGCTCACATCTAATATTTCATTACCCAAAAACAAAACCAAATTCATCAAACCCACCACAGATTCAAACTTACCCACTATCAAAACCCAGCTCAAGAAGCTCAATTCCACTTCAAAACCATCAAATTCAACCAAACCCACTTCACTTTCCTCAAAGAAATCCTCAGATCTAACCAAACCAAATTTAGATTCTGATTTTTGAAAGCTTAAAGGTTCTTCTTCAGACGCTTCAGATTCTCCTTCGTCGGTGCATGGATTCCTGTTTCTGATCTTCTTCCTCCTCATCGATCGAGACTTCTTCCTCTATTTTGATCGAGACTTCTTCCTCTTTTTCAGACGTTTTATGTTTTGACAGTGACAAGAATTGGAAGGGTTTTTGGCAAGAATATTTCATCGGCTTGGAGATAATGATTTGACGGTAAAAGCAGAGGCAGTAGTAGAGTTTTGGTAGCTTGTTTCGGTTCAATATTGGAGAAGATAAGGAAAAGACTTGAATACCCCTTTAAATTCCTTAGCCGGTCACTTTTGACAGGCTAATTGACGAAAGTGTGCAATATGTTTCGCATAAGTAAAGTATGGGGTGTACTTAGACATTTTTTTCACTTTAGGGTGCAAATATCAACATCGGTGTAAAGTTTGGGGTGCAATTTGTCTTTTAGTCGTTATTTAATTAGTCGGTCAGAATATAGAGATAATATGTGGCATGTCAATTAACCCTTTTTTGTGGCAGTGTTTGAAAATGGCATCTGAAAATGTTGAGATAAGCAATGGAACACATGAGACCGTTGAGTCACCGATGATCAATAACCAGGATAATGTGCATCATGAAGGCAATAATCCTCATGTAAACAACAACACCGACCAAATGATGACGGGATATTTTAGAGCTTTCTGCAATTCATGCAACATGAGGCGAGAGAGACTCATGTTCAAAATACAGGTGAAAACACTGGCAACTCACAACTGGTCACTGCTAAGCAATTCAAGGAGCTGGGACCACCGGAGTTTTTGGTAAAGCTAGAGCCACTTAAGGCAAAGACGTGGATTAAGCAGATCACCAAGATATTTGATATCTTGGGATGCTCTGAGGAGCAAAATGTTCTATTTGCCACCTACATGTTGCTAGGAGAGGCAGATTATTGGTGGGAATCTGTCAAACGTACTCACCCTTCCGCACTGAAGATGTCTTGGGAAAAGTTTCAAAAATTGTTCAACGACAACTATTTTCTTGAAAGTATTCGTCACATGAAAGAGGTAGAATTTATCAAGTTGGAACAAAATAATATGACCATGTCGTAATACGAGGCTAAGTTTACGGAGTTATCCCGGTTTGAATCCCATTTGGTTGATAATGAGGAGCTAATGAAGCGAATGTTTCTGCGAGGTTTGAAACCTGAAATACGTCAATACCTCATTTCTCACAAACTTTGCTTGTATTCAGATGTTGTGAATAGGTCTCAGTTATTGGAGCGCGATAATGAGTCAACCCAACCAAGAGATAGCAGTCAGCAAAATGATAATACCAGTGGCAGCAATCATCGAAGCGGTGATAACAAACGTGAAGGAAGTTAACATGCCAGAAATGGTAACCACTTCGGTGGTAATCCTGGCCAAGATAATAGAAGTGAAAATTTCAAGAATAGGAGATTCAGTAATGATGGAAAGACGTCAGCACCAGCACCCATTGTTAAGGAAAGAGAACGACCACCGGTCATATGCTACAAATACGGAGGGGAGGGACACAACAATCTAAACTGCACGCACAAACCCAAAGCGTGTTACAATTGCAGAAGAGAATGTCACCTAGCTCAATTTTGTCGTGTAGTGCCAAGTCCAGCTAGGATGCTGACACCAAATGCCGTCCCAGACAAGTCAAAACCGATAGTTCAAGGGAGAGCGTTTGTCGTGACCTCCCAAAAAGAGAGAAACCAGAACGAAATTATCACGGGTAAGCTAATCATAAACTCTTGTAAAGTCTATACCTTATTTGATACCGGTTCTACCCATTCTTTTATTTCATCTACTTGCGCTCAACGTTTAAATTTGACTCCAGAGAAATTAGACTTTGACTTATCTGTTGAAACTCCGTTGGGAGAAACCTTCATTACATCCATTGTTTATAAATCTTGTTTGATTCAAATCGGTACCCTTACATTACCTGTTGATCTCATCTCTTTGAAAATACTTGCATTTGATGTGATTTTAGGGATTGATTAGTTAACTACTCATCATGCTAAAATTGATTATTTTCGTAAGGTTGTTAGCTTTTATATTCCTAACCAACCTATTATACGAATTCAAGCAACCAAACCACTAAAGTCAATCAGTGTCATATCAAGCCATAAAGTCATTCGTTTATTAAAAAATGGATGTCAACCTTTCTTAGCCCATGTCACGGATTTAAACAAAAATACGTCAGATTTGAATGTTATTTATATTGTTAATAAATTTCCTGACGTATTCCCTAAAAAACTTCCTGGACTACCCCAGGAGAATGAAATCGAGTTTTGTATTGACCTTGAACCCGGTACAAAATCAATTTCTAAAACCCCATATCGAATGGCTCCTATTGAACTTTAGGAGTTAAAAACGCAACTGCAGGAATTGTTAGATATCGGTTTCATTCGTCCTAGTACGTCTCCTTGGGGTGCTCCTGTTCTATTCGTAAAGAAGAAAGATGGGAGTATGCGGCTTTGCATTGACTATCGGGAGTTGAATCATGTCACTATTAAAAATAGGTACCCGTTACCTCGCATTGATGACCTGTTTGACCAGTTACAAGGCGTTAAATTCTTTTCAAAGATCGATCTTCGTTTCGGATATTATCAGTTAAAGATTAAAACTGATGACATTCTAAAGACTGCTTTTAGAACTCGGTACGGGCATTACGAATTCCTAGTCATATCTTTTGGATTGACCAATGCTCTTGCTGCCTTCATGGATATGATGAACCGAGTATTCATGGAATATTTGGATTATTTTGTGGTTGTCTTTATTGATGCCATCCTCATAGACTCCAAAAGTCGTGAAGATCATGAGCAACACTTGAGGCTGATACTCCAAAAGCTTCATAAAAATAAGCTTTATGCAAAGTTAAATAAATGTGAGTTCTGACTTGAGAAAGTAGCATTCCTTGGGCATGTGATATCAAATCATGGAATATATGTTGACCCAGCGAAGATTGAAGCAATATAAAGCTGGGAGCAACCTAAGTCAGTAACCGAAGTACGTAGCTTTTTAGGCTTAGCTGGTTATTATCGGAGATTCGTGGAAGGATTTTCTCGAATCGCTACTCCATTAACTCAGCTGACTCGAAAAGATACAAAAGTCGGTTGGAGCAAGGAATATGAGATGAGTTTTCAAGAACTCAAGAGGAGACTCATTTCAGCACCTGTTCTGACAATACCATCTGGCTCGGAGGGATTTGTCATCTACAGCGATGCTTCAGGCAGAAGGTTAGGATGTGTTCTCATGCAACATGGGAAAGTCATAGCCTTTGCCTCACGACAACTCAAAGAATATGAGAGGAATTATCCTACTCATGATCTATGTAAGACCTCGAATTTTATGAAATAAAAGTATTCAATTTTTCTTATAATTACTATTCAGTAAATGGTTAAATTGATAAAAAGGTTAAAGTTAAGGGTGATATATGTAAATATTTTAAATAAGTAGTTATAAAATACTCATTGTTGTCGGGAAATATTCGTTTGGTCGTGGAATATTCTTACTATCAGAGAATATTCGTACGACAGCGCAGCCATTTGTGGGCCCCATAACAGAATAACTGTCGGATAAAGAAAACGACAAATTTGAGTTTTTATAAATAACGGCGTAGTAGTTACCGTTAACACTGTTGGAATACCCGGTGGTTAAAATACAGTAATATGCGTGGTTGCACAGTAGCACACGGTATTGCACAGTATTGTTGAATTATTGATCCTTAAGTAAGAAGACACTACTCAATAATTATTACAGTAATTACTGTTCAATATTTTATTTTATTGATTCAATAATTGCTGCGTTGATATTTTATATTATTGTTGTTTCAATAATTGTCACTGCACAGTATCTCTATTATCAGATCAATAATTCATATTATTTGAATAATATTGTTAGATAGCATTATTGGCAATGTCTAAGGAAGTTCTGTCTAAGGAGAGGTTTGGTCACCTAATTGCTCGCCAGTAAGGAGAAATCCTTATCGAAAAGCCCCCTCTTTCCTGGGAACGACCTGGTTGCCATAATTATAATTCTTTAATATTATTTGTGAATAATTAATTATTAATTTATATGATAAGAAAATATTTATTTGATGTGGATATAAATGATGGATTTATTTATTTTATGTGGTTATAAATGAAGAAATTAATATTGAGGTATTTTATCAGTATTTTGTCGAAATGGAGGTATTAAAAATCGTCCGTATGTAGATTTCGGGCATTTTTCGTTTGGAATTTGGAAAAACTTAAAGCTACAAAGTTGTAAAGAATTTAATTTCCTATGGAATGGACATAAAATTCATATTTTTCTGATAAAAGGACTATTTATTATGAATTATTGAAGTTTCTAATTATTGTTTAAATGATAAAATATTTTGGAAATTTCTAGAATTGGTGGGCCCCACTTTTGGTTGGTGAGAAATGTGCTAAAATTTTATTTTAAATGTGGTGGGCATGAATAGTAACAGGTAAAGCCATCAGAAGTATTTTTGTGAGTATTTAGATACTTTGAGATTTGTTATTTAGATGAGATTTGTTAAGTGTTTTTTTCAGCGTCATATTCGATATTCTAGTCAGAAGTACTACTTTTTTGAGGTAGGGGATTGTAAGGGATGGTAAGGGATGTTATTTTCTTCGTAATGATGTTATTCTTTCAATATCATTTTAGTGAAATATTGATATGAATTTTAATGTGAAATTTTTACCTTTTCGTGTTGGAGTTACTATTCACGTATACGGCACTATTCATGTATATGACACTATTTACGTATATGACATTATTTACGTATACGGTACTATGTACGAATACGAGTTACTATTCATGAGTTACTATTCACGAGTTACTATTCATGACAAAATTAGTTTCTTTTTCTGACCAAATTATCGTTGATTTATGAATCTTACTCTTGAAATTAAATGCAGTTGTTGATCATATTATTTTTATTATCATATATAATATTTTTATAATCCTGGTGATGAAATTTCTCTTTGATTTGAGTGTAAAGATGGGTAGATTATTGGTATGATCGTGACTATAAGTTCTCTCTGGCCAGTAGTGCAAAGTTGAATTGTTGACTGGTATGATCATGACCATTGAATTTATAATTGAATATATTTAGCTTAATATCAACATGGTTATAATTATTGTTTATATAAATTGTGAAATGATTATATATTTCTTTGAGATATTAATATCTTTTGCCTGTAGTGCAAAGATGATCTGTTGTTAAATATCTTTGGCCTGTAGTGCAAAGATGATCTGTTATTAAATATCTTTGGCCTGCAGTGCAAAGATGACCTGTTGTTGAATATCTTTGGCCAGTAGTGCAGAGATGAACTGTTGACGAATATCTTTGGCCCGTAGTGCAAAGATGAATTTATCAGTATGATTATAAATAGAAACTGTGATTCGGTATAACCATGATCTTTGATGTTTCAGGTAAAGACATGTGATGAAAATTATCTCCGTCCTGGATGAGAAGAGAGATTTAGAACTACAATTATGATTATGAATTATACACGTGATTGTGGACAGAAATTATTGATTGATGTTACAGGGATAAAATATTATTGGTGGACTTTTAACATGGAAAAGATAATAGATCTTATGATCTATTTGACTCTTCTAATGGATTGCTCGTTCCGCTGCAACTATGGTTGAAAAGTTTTATCATCTACCATATGTTCTAAATCTCTGATTTATTACTAATGAAGGCTATTGATAATTTAATTATCTTTAGTCATGATATTCTTTAATGGGCTAGTTGTGCTCACCCTTTTACTTCACAATTCCTTTTAGGTAATAAGAGTGTAGCTGGGTCGAGCGGGGGTAACAGGGGAATAGAACGGTGGTCTTTAGCTGTGGAGGTTCTCCCTAAACAGTATGAAAATAATTTTATTGAGAACTTTAGAATAGTGTGTTGTATTTTATACATCATTTAGTAGTTATATTTGGTGAATCAAATAGGGAGAGGCGAACTCAACGTTGGAAGGGTGTTTTGCCACTATCATACAAGATGCCTAATGACCTACGACTTCGTGTTATCATAAGACAGGGTTGTGCTCATCCACTTGCTAAGTATATCTACGAGCACTACCTATATAATCTTGGAGTTTGGTTGAAATATAATTCACAATTGGAGATAATGGAGATAATTATATGTCAGGAGAAGACTCACCATTGGAAAGAATATGATAGTAATCTTCTCGTTTTTCTTTGGGGCCTATTAGGTCAACCAAGGATAATTCTGTGGACATATGATATCTATCATAACCTAGACGCATGGCCTCCCATGTACGAAGATTTTCTTGAGCACTTTCCAAAGATTTTAATTTCTAAAACAGTTATTGACTATACCTTTATGTAAGGTGCCATTGTGACGTGCTATCCAAGGTTGGGATGAGAGTCACAGTTGATATATATTTGTATCAAAACTGACAACATATGTGTTGTTGTATTTTGCACGACAATTGTAGTAATAAAGTTGTAGTTATTTTCTGTACCATGTATTTGGCGACTCAGAATGGGTTGTGTGATGTATACCTATTTTGGTGGCGTCACATTTGGTATCAGAGCTTAGGGATATGATCTCTCACGAAGATCCGGGATTAAAACTAGGAGGGGAGAGACGAGTAATATCCTTCGCTAGTGTGTGTCCTACCTAAGCTAAATTTTCTTACTTAAGTTGACAAATTGTGATATGTCAATTAACCTTTGTTTTGAAACTGTATTCTAGAATGATATCAGGTACGTAAATTTCATAAGGAGGGGAGATTGTAAGACCCCAAATTTTATGAAATAAAAGTATTCAATTTTTCTTATAATTGTTATTCAGTAAATGGTTAAATTAATAAAAAGGTTAAAGTTAAGGGTAATATATGTAAATATTTTAAATAAGTAAGTGGTTATAAAATACTCATTGTTGTCGGGGAATATTTGTTTGGTCGTGGAATTTTCTTACTATCAGAGAATATTCGTACGACGGCGCAGCCATTTGTGAGTCACATAACAGAATAACTGTCGGATGAAGAAAATAACAAATTTGAGTTTTTATAAATAACAACGTAGTAATTACCGTTAACACTGTTGGAATACCCAGTGGTTAAAATACAGTAATATGCGTGGTTGCACAGTAGCAAACGGTATTGCATAGTATTGTTGAATTATTGATCCTTATGTAAGAAGGAACTACTCAATAATTGTTACAGTAATTACTGTTCAATATTTTATTTTATTGATTAAATAATTGCTGCGTTGATATTTTATATTATTGTTGTTTCAATAATTATCATTGCACAGTATCTCCATTATCAGATCAATAGTTCATATTATTTGAATAATATTGTTAGATAGCATTATTGGTAATGTCTAAGGAAGTTCTGTCTAAGGAGAGGTTTGGTCACCTAATTGCGCGCCAGTAAAGAAAAATCCTTATCAGAAAGTCCCCTCTTTCCTAGGAACGACCTGGTTGCCATAATTATAATTCTTTAATATTATTTATGAATAATTAATTATTGATTTATATGATAATGAAATATTTATTTGATGTGGATATAAATGATGGATTTATTTATTTTATGTGGTTATAAATGAAAGAATTATTGTTGAGATATTTTATCAGTATTTTATCGAAATGGAGGTATTAAAAATCGTCCGTATGTGGATTTCGGGTATTTTTCGTTTGGAATTTAGAAAAATTTAAAGCTACAAAGTTTTAGAGAATTTAATTTCCTATGGAATGGACATAAAATTCGTATTTTTCTAATAAAAGGGCTATTTATTATGAATTATTGAAGTTTTTAATTATTGTTTAAATGATAAAATATTTTAAAAAATTCTAGAATTGGTGGGCCCCACTTTTGGTTGGTGAGAAATGTGCTGAAATTTTATTTTAAATATGGTGGGCATGAATAGTAACAGGTAAAGCCATCAGGTAGCAGGTTAAGTCTGCTTCGGCGTTCTAATATTTTTCTATAAATAGGGTACTTAGTTAGAATTAAAAATCACACCAGAAACATAAGTTTTCTCTCTCTATATTATTGAGCATATTTTTGTGTGTATTTAGATACTTTGAGAGTTGTTATTCAGTGCAAGTTTTCTTCAGCGTCATATTCGATATTCCAATCAGAAGAATTGCTCTTTTGAGGTTGGGGATTATAAGGGATGGTAAGGGATGTTATTTTCTTCGTAATGATGTTATTCTTTCAATATCATTTTACTGACATATTGATATGAATTTTATTGTGAAATTTTTACCTTTTCGTGTCGGGATTACTATTCACGTATACGGTACTATTCACGTATACGATACTATTCATGTATATGGCACTATTTACGTGTATGACATTATTTACGTATACGGTACTATATACGAATACGAGTTGCTATTCATGAGTTACTATTCATGACAAAATTGGTTTTTTTTCTGACCAAATTATCGTTGATTTATAAATCTTACTCTTGAAATTAAATGCAGTTGTTGATCATATTGTTTTTATTATCATATATAACATTTTTATAATCTTGGTGATGAAATTTCTCTTTGACTTAAGTGTAAAGATGGGTAGATTATTGGTATGATCGTGACTATGAGTTCTCTTTGGCCTGTAGTGCAAAGTTAAATTGTTGACTGGTATGATCATGACCATTGAATTTATAATTGAATATCTTTAGCTTAAGTGCAAAGGTGAATTGATCAACATGGTTATAATTATTGTTTATATAAATTCTGAAATGATTATATATTTCTTTGAGATATTAATATCTTTGGCCTGTAGTGCAAAGATGATCTGTTGTTGAATATCTTTGGCCTGTAGTGCAAAGATGATCTGTTATTGAATATCTTTGGCATGTAATGCAAAGATGACTTGTTATTGAATATCTTTGGCCAGTAGTGCAGAGATGAACTGTTGACGAATATCTTTGGCCCGTAGTGCAAAGATGAATTTATCAGTATGATTATGAACAGGAACTGTGATTTGGTATAACCATGATCTTTGATGTTTCAGGTAAAGACAGGTGATGAAAATTATCTCCGTCCTGGATGGGAAGAGGAATTCAGTACTACAATTATGATTATGAGTTATACACGTGATTGTGGACAGAAATTGTTGATTTATGTTACAGGGATAAAACATTGTTGGTGGGCTTTTAACATGGAGAAGATAATAGATCTTATGGTCTATTTGACTCTTCTAATGGATTGCTCGTTCCACTGCAACTATGGTTGAAAAATTTTATCATCTACCATATGTTCTAAATCTCTGATTTATTACTAATGAAGGCTATTGATAATTTAATTATCTTTAGTCATGATATTCTTTACTGGGCTAGTTGTGCTCACCCTTTTGCTTCACAATTCCTTTCAGGTAATAAGAGTGTAGCTGGGTCGAGCGGGGGTAACAGGGGAATAGAACGGTGGTCTCTAGCTGTGGAGGTTCTCCCTAAACAGTATGAAAATAATTTTAGTGAGAACTTTAGAATAGTGTGTTGTATTTTATACATCATTTAGTAGTTATATTTGGTGAATCAAATAGGGGGAGGCGAACCCAACGTTGGAAGGGTGTTTTGCTACTATCATACAAGATGTCTAATGACCTACGACTTCGTGTTATCATAAGACAGGGTTGTGAACATCCACTTGATGAGTATATCTACGAGCACTACCTATACAATCTTGGAGTTTGGTTGAAATATAATTCACAATTGGAGATAATGGAGATAATTATATGTCAAGAGAAGACTCACCATTGGAAAGAACATGATAGTATTCTTCTCGTTTTACTTTTGGGTCTATTGGGTCAACCAAGGATAATTCTGTGGACATATGATATCTATCATAACCTAGACGCATGGCCTCCCATGTACGAAGGTTTCCTTAAACATTTCCCAAAGATTTTAATTTCTAAAACAGTTATTGACTATACTTTTATGTAAGGTGCCATTGTGACGTGCTATCCAAGGTTGGGATGAGAGTCACAGTTGATATATATTTGTATATAACTCACAACATATGTGTTGTTGTATTTTGCACGACAATTGTAGTAATAAAGTTGTAGTTGTTTTCTGTACCATGTATTTGGCGACTCAGAATGGGTTGTGTGATGTATACCTATTTTGGGGGCATCACAATCTAGAGTTGGCAATAGTCATTTTTGCGCTAAAGATCTGCAGACATTACCTGTATGGGGAGATGGTGGAGATCTATACAGATCATAAAAGCTTCAAATATTTCTTCACCCAAAAAGAACTCAACATGTGGCAACGACGTTCACTCGAGATATTGAAAGATTACGATCATAACATTCAATATTATCCTATAAAAGCGAACGTGGTAGCTGACGCATTGAGTAGAAGATCATATGCGGGTACGAGTGCGATATTGTCAACGCAAAGTGTAAAACCCCAAATTTTATGAAATGAAAGTATTCAATTTTCTTATAATTATTATTCTATTTAATGGTTAAATTGATAAAAGTTTAAATTTAAGGATGATATTTAAAAATTTTGCAAAGTAAGCAAGTTGTTATAAAATATTCGTTGTGTCGAGGAATATTCTTTTTGTCGAGGAATATCCGTATGACGACACCATCATTGGTGGACCGCATAACGGATTAAATGTCGGAGTTAGAAAACGATAGAAATATCTTTTTATAAAAATAACGACAAAAGTTTTACCGTTAAACTGTTGAAATACCCGGTGCTAAAAGTACAGTAATACGCATAGTTGCATAGTAGCACACAGTATTGATTATTGATGCTTACGTAAGAAGCCACTCAGTTTATTCAATTATTGCTACAGTAGTTGCTGCATAATATCTCTCATATTATTGATTCAATTATTGTCACAGTATCATTTACATAATATTTATTGTTAGTAAATCAATAATTGAGACGACAAAGTTATTCATATTATTATTTGTAATATTGACAATGTCTAGAAAGTTCTGTCGAGGAGAAATTTGGTCACCTAATTGCGCGCCAATAGGGAGAAATCCTTATCAGAAAGCCCCTCTTTCTTGGGAATGATCTGGTTGTTAAATATTATGAGTTATAATATTAATCATGAATAATTATTAATAGATTAAAAATCTATTTATTAAATATAAGTGATTTGTGGTAAATATTTATTCAATTTTTCCTATAAATAGAAGATCATTCCTTCATTATTTCTTACAAATTCAATGAAACTGTAAAGAGAGAAACTATAGAGAGAAAGAAGATGAGTATTCTGGTACTACCCTACTTCAGTATTCAATTTTCTACTAAGGTAAGGGATGTTATTTATTTCATATTCGCTTACGATATTATTTTTCGTATTCGTAAAGAATATTATCTTCGTTCAATACTCGTAAGGGGTATTATTTCTTTCGTATTCATGAAGAGAGTTATTTTCTTTCAATACTTGTAAGGGTTGTTATTCTATTCTTTATTATTCTGTTGGAATAACATGTCTACGCGGACTACCGCGTGTATGGTGAAATATTTTAGTTATTCCATTCTTTATTATTCTGTTGGAATAACCTGTCTACGCGGACTACCGCATGTATGGTGAAATCCTTTTGTTATTCCATTCTTTATTATTCTGTAGAAATAACCTGTCTACGCGGACTACCGCATGCCTGGTGAATAACCCTTCGTATTTAATTGTTATTAAATTATGGAAATGATCTGTCTACGCGGACTACCGCATGACGGTGAAAATTCATTTGCAGTTTCGTATATTATTTCTTTTCATATTCTTAAATCTAAACTTACCGTAGTAAGTATTGCTTCTATAATTCTTGAAATTAGTGAAATATCCTTGAGTTTTGCGCTTCATCTAGTATCGTTTCATTGGAATATTGATCTGAACTTTTTTATTAAATATCAATATTTTCACCTTAGTACTATTCACGGGTTACTATTCACTCGGTTACTATTCACTCAAATATTATTCACCCGAGGATTCGGAGTACTTTTCATACCAAGTTACTATTCACTCGGGTATTAATCACTCGGGTATTCGGGGCATTTTTCATGCTGGGGTACTATTCTCGAAGTACTATTCATGACAAAAATTAATTTCTTTTCTATCCAAGATTATTTTTGATACATGAATATTATTCTTGAATTTTACTCCACAAAGCAGTATCATATTGATAATTAGGATATTTTTAAGCTCTGGATAAATTTAAAGTCTTTAATATTTATCCTTGATCTCGTTTGATTGAATTTTTATATCATTGTCATCATCTTCATGATTATATTGTGATAAAAGTCATTTGTGGCTTACGTGCATAGATGTACTATTGATTGGTATAATTATGACCAGGGATTATTCGTTATAATCATGACCGTAATGTTACAAATGATGTGATAAAAGTCCTCATTGGCCCGTAGTGCATTGATGGACAGTTGTTGATTTGATCATGACCATGGATGATTACATGAATATCCTTGGCCCGTAATGCAGAGATGATTCGATGATGTGGTTTATTTATTAAGCTGAGTCTCAGCGATAAAGTTGATGAAAAACTTTTTAAATCATAGAAGATAGTAGATATCATGCTCTACTTGACTCTTCTAATGGATTGCTTGTTCCACTGCAGTTAAACTTGATGTTTATTATATTTTATCAGTTTAACACTGTTGAAGGCTAACGATAATTTATTCTGCATTATCTTAGTCATAATTTTTCTTACTGGACTAGTTGAGCTCACCCTTTACTTTCATTGTTCTCTTCAAGAAATGAGAATATAGCTGGGACTAGTCGGGGAACGGAGTGACGGTCTAGGTGTTTGCATTAGTAGTCCTCACTATTATGTGAAATAGTGTGATAATAATTATAATGAGGACTTATTTTTGAGTTTGAATATTGTCTAGAAGATAATATTTGTATTAAAACTCACAACTTATGATTTGTCGTATTCTACATGACACTTATCAGTTTTATAAATTAAGTTTGTATTTGAATTATGTACCATGTATTTGACGACTCGAAATGGGTGATGTATACCTATTTTGGGAGCGTCGCAGTTGGTATCAAAGCTTAGGAATATGATCTCTAGCTGAGATGTGAGACTAGAACTAGGAGGGGAGAGATGGGAAATTCATTCGCTAGTATGACCTACCTAAGGTTATTTGGTAATTACTTGGTCGGTCAGAGTATAGGGATAATATGTGACATGTCAATTAACCCTTGTTTTGTGGCAGTATTTGAAAATGACATCCGAAAATGTTAAGATAAGCAATGAAGCACATGAGACCGTTGAGTCACCAACGATCAATACCCAGGATAATGTGTATCAAGAAAACAATAATGCTCAGGTAAACAACAACACCGATCAGATGATGAACGATGGAATGCTCATAGGCTTTATGCAATTCATGCAATATTAGGCGAGAACGACTCCTGTTCAAAATGCAGGTGGAAACATTAGCAACTCTCGGATGGTCACCACTAAGCAGTTCAAGGAGCTGAGACCACCGGAGTTTTTAGGAGAGCTAAAACCACTTAAGGCGGAGACGTGGATAAAGCAGATCACCAAGATATTTGATGTCTTGGGATGCTATGAGGAGCAAAAGGTTCCCTTTGCCACCTTCATGTTGCGAGGAGAGGCAGATTACTGGTGGGAATCAGTAAAACGTACGCAGTATGCCGCACTGAAGATGTCTTGGGAGAAGTTCCAAGAACTGTTCAACGACAAGTACTTTCCTGAAAGTATTCGTCACGTGAAGGAGGTTGAGCTCATCAAGCTGGAGCAAAACAATATGACAGTGTCGCAGTACGAAGCTAAGTTTGCCGAGTTGTCCCGGTTTGCGTCCCACTTGGTTGATAATAAAGAGAGAATGACGCGGATGTTTCTAAGAGGTTTGAAACTTGAGATACGTCAATACCTCATTTCTCATAAACTTTGTTTATATTTAGATGTTGTGAATAGGGCTCAGTTATTGGAGCGTGATAATGAGCCAGCCCAACCAAAAGATAATGACCAACAACACGATAATAATTGTATCGGTGGCAATGACCATCGAAACAATGATAACCATCGTGGAGGAAATTATCATGCCAAAAATGGTAACCACTTCGGTGGTAATCATGGCCAAGATAATAGAAGAAATGATTCAAGTGGAAAATTTAAGAAGAGAAGATTTAACGATGATGGGAAGACTTCGGCAGCAGCACTAGCGCCAGCAACAAATTCTAGGAGAGGAGAACGATCGCTAGTTAGATGCTACAGATGCGGAGAAGAAGGACACATAAGTACAAACTGTTCACAGCCTTCCAAGGTATGTTTTAGTTGTGGAAAAGACGGTCACATAGCTCGATTTTGTCCTGTAGCGAAATCAAGTCCAGCTAGGACGGTGCCATCAAAGGCGGATACGGACAAAACAAAGTCAGTGGTTTCAGGAAGAGAGTTTTTCGTGACTTCTCAAAAAAGCGAGTAACCCGAACGAAGTTAGCACGGATTAATTAATTATAAATTCTTGTGAAGTCTATACCTTATTAGATACCGATTCTACCCATTCTTTTATTTCCCCTACTTGTGCTCAACGTTTAAATTTAACACTGGAGAAATTAGACTTTGACTTATCTATTGAAACTCCAGTGGGAGAAACCTTCGTTACATCCATTGTTTATAAATCCTAGTTGATTTAAATCGACACTTTCAGGTTACCTGTGTATCTTATCTCTTTGAAAATACTTGCATTTGATGTGATTTTATGGATTGATTGGTTAACTACTCATCGTGTAAAAAATTGATTATTTTCTTAAGGTTGTTAGCTTTCATATTCCTAACCAACCTATTATGCGAATTCAAGCAACCAAACCACTAAAGTAAATTACTGTCATATCAAGCCATAAAGCTATTCGTTTATTGAAAAACGGATGTCAAGATTTCTTAGTCTATGTCACAGATTTAAATAAAAATAAGTCAGATTTGAATGATATTCCTATTATTTTCCTGACGTATTCCCTGAAGACTTCCTGGCCTACCCCAAAGCGTGAAATCGAATTTTGTATTGACCCCAGAACAAAACCCATTTTAAAAACCTCAAATATTTCTTCACCTAGAACGAACGTAACATGTGCCAAAGACGTTGGCTCGAGCTGTTGAAGATTACGACCATACCATTCAATACCATTCTAGTAAAGCGAACGTGGTAGCTAACGCATTGAGTAGAAGTTCGTATGCGTTTACGAGTGCGATATTGTTCACACAAAGACCCATTTCGTACGACTTACAAAAGATGGAGATAGAGTTAAAGACTCCAAGAAACTACGTGAAGATAGCGAATATACGATTAAAATTGACTTTAATCGATAAAGTTAAGGCCGCTCAAGCTACAGATTCTTAGCTGATGAATGTAAAGAAGAAGGTTCAAGAAGGCGTTATTCTAAAAGTAAGAATCAAGGAAGAGAGGAAATCTCAACCCTCAATTTTATTGGCCCATTTGAAATCCTCGATCGAGTAGAAACTATAGCCTATAGACTCGTTTTACCGCCAAGTATGTCGCGTGTTCATAATATTTTTCACGTATCGATGTTACGTAAATATGTGGGCAACCCGAACCACATTATTGAATTAGAACTAGACGAGATAGCAGAAGATTTAACGTATGAGGAGATACGTGTTAAAATCTTGGATAAGAAGGATCATATTCGACACTCAAAGGTTATACCTCAAGAGTTAGAATATAAACAAGGTATCCTCACCTCTTCGGCATACTAGGTACGTACGCAAATTTCGATGGCGAAATTTCATAAGGAGGGGAGATTGTAAAACCCCGAATTTTATGAAATGAAAGTATTCAATTTTCTTATAATTATTATTCTATTTAATGGTTAAATTAATAAAAGTTTAAATTTAAGGATGATATTTGAAAATTTTGCAAAGTAAGCAAGTTGTTATAAAATATTCGTTGTGTCAGGGAAAATTCTTTTTGTCGGGAAATATACGTACGACGACACCATCATTGGTGGACCCCATAACGGAATAACTGTCAGAGTTAGAAAATGACAGAAATATCTTTTTATAAAAATAACGGCGAAAGTTTTACCGTTAAATTGTTGAAATACCTGGTGGTAAAAGTACAGTAATACGCGTAGTTGCATAGTAGCACACGGTATTGATTATTGATGCTTACGTAAGAAGCCACTCAGTTTATTCAATTTTTGCTACAGTAGTTGTTGCATAATATCTCTCATATTATTGATTCAATTATTGTCACAGTATCATTTGCATAATATTAATTATTAGTAAATCAATAATTGAGACGACAAAGTTATTCATATTATTATTTGCAATATTGACAATGTCTAGAAAGTTCTGTCGAGGAGAGGTTTGGTCACCTAATTGCGCGCCAATAGGGAGAAATCCTTATCGAAAATCCCCCTCTTTCCTGGAAATGATCTGGTTGTTAAATATTGTGAGTTATAATATTAATGATGAATAATTATTAATAGATTAAAAATATATTTATTAAAGATAAGTGATTTGTGGTAAATATTTATTCAATTTTTGATATAGATAGAGGGGTTTGTTATGAGGTGTTTGTTATAAGTTTGACTTATTATTCCATGAGGAGATATGCTAATTTTTCAGATCATTGGTTTAAGATATAATAGTAAATCAATATTGACCGCTGGTGGAAAGTTATAATAGTAAATCAATATGGATCGCTGGTTTAAAGTTTTAATAGTAAATCAGTATGGACCGTTGCTTTAAGTTTTAATAGTAAATCAATATGGACTGTCCGTTTAAAAGTAAATTAATCTGGGCCGTTCATGAATTAGTTATTATTCAGTCCTTTTTCCTATAAATAGAAGCTCATTCCTTCATTATTTCTTACGAATTCAATGAAACTGTAAAGAGAGAAACTATAGAGAGAAAGAAGAGGAGTATTCTGGTACTACCCTACTTCAGTATTCAATTTTCTACTAAGGTAAGGGATGTTATTTATTTCATATTCGCTTACGATATTATTTTTCGTATTCGTAAAGAATATTATCTTCGTTCAATATTCGTAAGGGGTATTATTTCTTTCGTATTCATGAAGAGAGTTATTTTCTTTCAATACTCGTAAGGGTTGTTATTCTATTCTTTATTATTCTGTTGGAATAACATGTCTACGCGGACTACCGCATGTATGGTGAAATATTTTAGTTATTCCATTCTTTATTATTCTGTTGGAATAACCTGTCTACGCGGACTACCGCATGTATGGTGAAATCCTTTTGTTATTCCATTCTTTATTATTCTGTAGAAATAACCTGTCTACGCGGACTACCGCATGCCTGGTGAATAACCCTTCGTATTCAATTGTTATTAAATTATGGAAATGATCTGTCTACGCGGACTACCGCATGACGGTGAAAATTCATTTGCAGTTTCGTATATTATTTCTTTTCATATTCTTAAATCTAAACTTACCGTAGTAAGTATTGCTTCTATAATTCTTGAAATTAGTGGAATATCCTTGAGTTTTGCGCTTCATCTAGTATCGTTTCATTGGAATATTGATCTGAACTTTCTTATTAAATATCAATATTTTCACCTTAGTACTATTCACGGGTTACTATTCACTCGGTTACTATTCACTCAAATATTATTCACCCGAGGATTCGGAGTACTTTTCATACCAAGTTACTATTCACTCGGGTATTAATCACTCGGGTATTCGGGGCATTTTTCATGCTGGGGTACTATTCTCGAAGTACTATTCATGACAAAAATCAATTTCTTTTCTATCCAAGATTATTTTTGATACATGAATATTATTCTTGAATTTTACTCCACAAAGCAGTATCATATTGATAATTAGGATATTTTTAAGCTCTGGATAAATTTAAAGTCTTTAATATTTATCCTTGATCTCGTTTGATTGAATTTTTATATCATTGTCATCATCTTCATGATTATATTGTGATAAAAGTCATTTGTGGCTTACGTGCATAGATGTACTATTGATTGGTATAATTATGACCAGGGATTATTCGTTATAATCATGACCGTAATGTTACAAATGATGTGATAAAAGTCCTCATTGGCCCGTAGTGCATTGATGGACAGTTGTTGATTTGATCATGACCATGGATGATTACATGAATATCCTTGGCCCGTAATGCAGAGATGATTCGATGATGTGGTTTATTTATTAAGCTGAGTCTCAGCTATAAAGTTGATGAAAAACTTTTTAAATCATAGAAGATAGTAGATATCATGCTTTACTTGACTCTTCTAATGGATTGCTTGTTCCACTGCAGTTAAACTTGATGTTTATTATATTTTATCAGTTTAACACTGTTGAAGGCTAACGATAATTTATTCTGCATTATCTTAGTCATAATTTTTCTTACTGGACTAGTTGAGCTCACCCTTTACTTTCATTGTTCTCTTCAAGAAATGAGAATATAGCTGGGACTAGTCGGGGAACGGAGTGACGGTCTAGGTGTTTGCATTAGTAGTCCTCACTATTATGTGAAATAGTGTGATAATAATTATAATGAGGACTTATTTTTGAGTTTGAATATTGTCTAGAAGACAATATTTGTATTAAAACTCACAACTTATGATTTGTCGTATTCTACATGACACTTATCAGTTTTATAAATTAAGTTTGTATTTGAATTATGTACCATGTATTTGACGACTCGAAATGGGTGATGTATACCTATTTTGGGAGCGTCGCAGTTGGTATCAAAGCTTAGGAATATGATCTCTAGCTGAGATGAGAGACTAGAACTAGGAGGGGAGAGATGGGAAATTCATTCGCTAGTATGACCTACCTAAGGTTATTTGGTATTTACTTGGTCGGTCAGAGTATAGGGATAATATGTGACATGTCAATTAACCCTTGTTTTGTGGCAGTATTTGAAAATGACATCCGAAAATGTTAAGATAAGCAATGAAGCACATGAGACCGTTGAGTCACCAACGATCAATACCCAGGATAATGTGTATCAAGAAAACAATAATGCTCAGGTAAACAACAACACCGATCAGATGATGAACGATGGAATGCTCATAGGCTTTATGCAATTCATGCAATATTAGGCGAGAACGACTCCTGTTCAAAATGCAGGTGGAAACATTAGAAACTCTCGGATGGTCACCGCTAAGCAGTTCAAGGAGCTGAGGCCACCGGAGTTTTTAGGAGAGCTAAAACCACTTAAGGCGGAGACGTGGATAAAGCAGATCACCAAGATATTTGATGTCTTGGGATGCTATGAGGAGCAAAAGGTTCCCTTTGCCACCTTCATGTTGCGAGGAGAGGCAGATTACTGGTCGAAATCAGTAAAACGTACGCAGTATGCCGCACTGAAGATGTCTTGGGAGAAGTTCCAAGAACTGTTCAACGACAAGTACTTTCCTGAAAGTATTCGTCACGTGAAGGAGGTTGAGCTCATGAAGCTGGAGCAAAATAATATGACAGTGTCGCAGTACGAAGCTAAGTTTGCCGAGTTGTCCCGGTTTGCTTCCCACTTGGTTGATAATAAAGAGAGAATGACGCGGATGTTTCTAAGAGGTTTGAAACTTGAGATACGTCAATACCTCATTTCTCATAAACTTTGTTTATATTTAGATGTTGTGAATAGGGCTCAGTTATTGGAGTGTGATAATGAGCCAGCCCAACCAAAAGATAATGACCAACAACACGATAATAATTGTATCGGTGGCAATGACCATCGAAACAATGATAACCATCGTGGAGGAAATTATCATGCCAAAAATGGTAACCACTTCGGTGGTAATCATGGCCAAGATAATAGAAGAAATGATTCAAGTGGAAAATTTAAGAAGAGAAGATTTAACGATGATGGGAAGACTTCGGCAGCAGCACTAGCGCCAGCAACAAATTCTAGGAGAGGAGAACGATCGCTAGTTAGATGCTACAGATGCGGAGAAGAAGGACACATAAGTACAAACTGTTCACAGCCTTCCAAGGTATGTTTTAGTTGTGGAAAAGACGGTCACATAGCTCGATTTTGTCCTGTAGCGAAATCAAGTCCAGCTAGGACGGTGCCATCAAAGGCGGATACGGACAAAACAAAGTCAGTGGTTTCAGGAAGAGAGTTTTTCGTGACTTCTCAAAAAAGCGAGTAACCCGAACGAAGTTAGCACGGATTAATTAATTATAAATTCTTGTGAAGTCTATACCTTATTAGATACCTATTCTACCCATTCTTTTATTTCCCCTACTTGTGCTCAACGTTTAAATTTAACACTTGAGAAATTAGACTTTGACTTATCTATTGAAACTCCAGTGGGAGAAACCTTCGTTACATCCATTGTTTATAAATCCTAGTTGATTTAAATCGACACTTTCAGGTTACCTGTGTATCTTATCTCTTTGAAAATACTTGCATTTGATGTGATTTTATGGATTGATTGGTTAACTACTCATCGTGTAAAAAATTGATTATTTTCTTAAGGTTGTTAGCTTTCATATTCCTAACCAACCTATTATGCGAATTCAAGCAACCAAACCACTAAAGTAAATTACTGTCATATCAAGCCATAAAGCTATTCGTTTATTGAAAAACGGATGTCAAGCTTTCTTAGTCTATGTCACAGATTTAAATAAAAATAAGTCAGATTTGAATGATATTCCTATTTTTTTCCTGACGTATTCCCTGAAGACTTCCTGGCCTACCCCAAAGCGTGAAATCGAATTTTGTATTGACCCCAGAACAAAACCCATTTTAAAAACCTCAAATATTTCTTCACCTAGAACGAACGTAACATGTGCCAAAGACGTTGGCTCGAGCTGTTGAAGATTACGACCATACCATTCAATACCATTCTAGAAAAGCGAACGTGGTAGCTAACGCATTGAGTAGAAGTTCGTATGCGTTTACGAGTGCGATATTGTTCACACAAAGACCCATTTCGTACGACTTACAAAAGATGGAGATAGAGTTAAAGACTCCAAGAAACTACGTGAAGATAGCGAATATACGATTAAAATTGACTTTAATCGATAAAGTTAAAGCCGCTCAAGCTACAGATTCTGAGCTGATGAATGTAAAGAAGAAGGTTCAAGAAGGCGTTATTCTAAAAGCAAGAATCAAGGAAGAGAGGAAATCTCAACCCTCAATTTTATTGGCCCATTTGAAATCCTCGATCGAGTAGAAACTATAGCCTATAGACTCGTTTTACCGCCAAGTATGTCGCGTGTTCATAATATTTTTCACGTATCGATGTTACGTAAATATGTGGGCAACCCGAACCACATTATTGAATTAGAACTAGACGAGATAGCAGAAGATTTAACGTATGAGGAGATACGTGTTAAAATCTTGGATAAGAAGGATCATATTCGACACTCAAAGGTTATACCTCAAGAGTTAGAATATAAACAAGGTATCCTCACCTCTTCGGCATACTAGGTACGTACGCAAATTTCGATGGCGAAATTTCATAAGGAGGGGAGATTGTAAAACCCCGAATTTTATGAAATGAAAGTATTCAATTTTCTTATAATTATTATTCTATTTAATGGTTAAATTAATAAAAGTTTAAATTTAAGGATGATATTTGAAAATTTTGCAAAGTAAGCAAGTTGTTATAAAATATTCGTTGTGTCGGGGAATATTCTTTTTGTCGGGAAATATACGTACGACGACACCATCATTGGTGGACCCCATAACGGAATAACTGTCGGAGTTAGAAAATGACAGAAATATCTTTTTATAAAAATAACGGCGAAAGTTTTACCGTTAAATTGTTGAAATACCTGGTGGTAAAAGTACAGTAATACGCGTAGTTGCATAGTAGCACACGGTATTGATTATTGATGCTTACGTAAGAAGCCACTCAGTTTATTCAATTATTGCTACAGTAGTTGTTGCATAATATCTCTCATATTATTGATTCAATTATTGTCACAGTATCATTTGCATAATATTAATTATTAGTAAATCAATAATTGAGACGACAAAGTTATTCATATTATTATTTGCAATATTGACAATGTCTAGAAAGTTCTGTCGAGGAGAGGTTTGGTCACCTAATTGCGCGCCAATAGGGAGAAATCCTTATCGGAAATTCCCCTCTTTCCTGGAAATGATCTGGTTGTTAAATATTGTGAGTTATAATATTAATGATGAATAATTATTAATAGATTAAAAATGTATTTATTAAAGATAAGTGATTTGTGGTAAATATTTATTCAATTTTTGATATAGATAGAGGGGTTTGTTATGAGGTGTTTGTTATAAGTTTGACTTATTATTCCATGAGGAGATATGCTAATTTTTCAGATCATTGGTTTAAGATATAATAGTAAATCAATATGGACCGCTGGTGGAAAGTTATAATAGTAAATCAATATGGATCGCTGTTTTAAAGTTTTAATAGTAAATCAGTATGGACTGTTGCTTTAAGTTTTAATAGTAAATCAATATGGACTGTCCGTTTAAAAGTAAATTAATCTGGGCCATTCATGAATTAGTTATTATTCAGTCCTTTTTCTTTATAAATAGAAGCTCATTCCTTCATTATTTCTTATGAATTCACTGAAACTGTAAAGAGAAAAACTATAGAGAGAAAGAAGAGGAGTATTCTACTACTACCTTACTTCAGTATTCAATCTTCTACTAAGGTAAGGGGTGTTATTTATTTCATATTCGCTTACAATATTATTTTTCATATTCGTA
The DNA here is from genome assembly GCA_016801055.1 of Panax notoginseng. NCBI lineage: Eukaryota > Viridiplantae > Streptophyta > Magnoliopsida > Apiales > Araliaceae > Panax > Panax notoginseng. The sequence goes on from CM029020.1 coordinate 35,866,438, forward strand.
AGGAATATTATCTTTGTTCAATACTCGTAAGGGGTATTATTTCTTTCGTATTCATGAAGAGAGTTATTTTTTTTCAATACTCGTAAGGGTTGTTATTCCATTCTTTATTATTCTATTGGAATAACCTGTCTACGCGGACTACCACATGCATGGTGAAATATTTTTGTTATTCTATTTTTTATTATTCTGTTGGAATAACCTGTCTACGCGGACTACCGCATGCATGGTGAAATCCTTTTATTATTCCATTCTTTATTATTCTGTGAGAATAACTTGTCTACACAGACTACCGCATGCCTGGTGAATAACCCTTCGTATTCAATTGTTAATAAATTGTGGAAATGATCTGTCTACGCGGACTACTGCATGATGGTGAAAATCCATTTACAGTTTCATATGTTATTTCTTTTCATATTCTTAAATCTAAACTTCCCGTGGTAAGTATTGCTTCTATAATTCTTGAAATTAGTGGAATATCCTTGAGTTTTGCGCTTCACCCAGTATCGTTTCATTAGAATATTGATCTGAACTTTCTTATTAAATATCAATATTTTCACCCGGGGTACTATTCACGGGGTACTATTCACTCGATTACTATTCACTCGAATATTATTCACCCAAGGATTCGGGATACTTTTCATACCGAGTTACTATTCACGAGTTACTATTCACTCGAGTACTATTCACTCGAGTATTAATCACTCGGGTATTCAGGATATTTTTCATACTGGGGTACAATTCATCGGGTACTATTCCCGAAGTACTATTTACGGGGTACTATTCATGACAAAAATTAATTTCTTTTCTGTCCAAGATTATTTTTGATACCTGAATATTATTCTTGAATTTTACTCCACAAAGCAGTATCATGTTGACAATTTGGATATTTTTAAGCTCTGGATAAATTTAAAGTCTTTAATATTTATCCTTGATCTCGTTTGATTGAATTCTTATATCATTGTCATCATCCTCATGCTTATATTGTGATAAAAGTCATCTATGGCTTACGTGCGTAGATGTACTATTGATTGGTATGATTATGACCAGGGATTATTCGGTATAATCATGACCGTAATGTTATAAATGATGTGGTAAAAGTCCTCATTGGCCCGTAGTGCATTGATGGACAGTTGTTGATTTGATAATGACCATGGATGATTACATGAATATCATTGGCCCGTAGTGCAGGGATGATTCGATGATGTGATTTATTTATTAAGCTAAGTCTCAGCGATAAAGTTGATGAAAAACTTTTTAAATCATAGAAGATAGTAGATATTATGCTATACTTGACTCTTCTAATGGATTGCTTGTTCCACTGCAGTTAAACTTGATGTTTATTATATTTTATCAGTTTAACAATGTTAAAGGCTAACGATAATTTATTCTGCATTATCTTAGTCATAATATTCTTTACTGGGCTAGTTGAGCTCACCTTTTGCTTTCATTGTTCTCTTCAGAAAATGAGAACGTAGTCGGGACTAGTCGGAGAATGGAGTGACGGTCCGAGATGGTGGCTGCAGTAGTCCTCACTATTTATAAAATAGTGTGATAATAATTGTAATGAGGATTCCATTTGAGTTTGGATATTGTCTATGAGACAATATTCGTGTTAAAACTCTCAGCTACGCTTTTGTCGTATTGTATAAATGAAGTTTGTATTTAAATTCTGTACCACGTATTTGGCGACTCAGAATGGGTTGTGTATACCTTTTTTGGGGGCGTCACATTAAGAATAATCACGGACGCACAGTAAAGGAATTCACGGGCAGACGAATTCGTTGAAAATTTGATTTTACTATTCATTACTGTGCAATAAAATATTCTTATAAAATAAAATATAATATATTCTATTTATAATCTAATAAAATAAATAACTTTATATATAATATAAAAAGTATTATATTTTATATAAAAAGTTTTTTGTTTTATTACTATTATAATAATAATAAAATAAAACTAAAATAACTTTCTACCGACGATTTTCAAAAATGAGTAAATGGGGGTCCATGTAATACGCCAAACTTACAACAAATACTTCATGACAAACCCCTCTATTTATATCAAAATTTGAATAAATATTTACCACAAATCACTTATATTCAATAAACACATTTTAATCTTTCAACAATTATTCATCAATAATATTATAACTCACAATATTGACACCAGACCATTCTCAGGAAATAGGGGGCTTTCTGATAAGGATTTCTCCTTATTGGCGCGCAATTAAATAACCTAACCCCTTTTCTCGACAGAACTTTCTAGACATTGTCAATAATGCAAAGAATATTATGAATAACTGTGTCGTCTCAATTATTGATTTAATAATATAAAATATTGTGCAGATGATACTGTGACAATAATTGAATTAATAATATAAGATACTATGCAGCAACTACTGTGGGAATAATTGAATAAAACTGAGTGACTTCTTACGTAAGTATCAATAATCAGAGATACTATACAATACCGTGTGTTACTGTGCAACCACGCGTATTACTGTACTTTTATCACCAGGTATTTTAACAGTTAACGGTAAAAGTTTTGCTGTTATTTTTATAAAAAAGTTATTTCTGTCGCTTTCTATATCCGACAGTAATTCCATTGTGGGATCCACCAATGATTATGTCGTCGTACGAATATTCTCCGACCAAACGAATATTTTATGACAACTTGTTTACTTTGTAAAATTTACACATATCACCCATAACTATAACATTATATCAAATCCACACCTTATTATTCAAAATAACATTTAGAGAAAATTAAATCTTTATTTATAAAAAGTTGGGGTCTTACAATTAATTTGAAACTTTTATTGAGATACATATATAATAACGCCATTTAAAATAAATTATATTAATATTTAGATAATATAGTTTGATATTATTAAAATATAAGCATGATTATAATTTTAACTATAAGTAAAATTTTATTATATTTAAATAATATAATTTAGAAGGAAACTATTTTTTTATATAAAAATCACCTTACCAGAATTAAATAATATTATTATTAAGATATATATAGGTATGAATTTAATAAATTGACCAATAAATGATTCAATTATTCAACTAAAAGTTAATTAATTATACTATACATTAGTAACTATTATTAATATAATACTTATTAATATGTTATCTAACTTGAATGTATTACTGCTATTAAAATCTAAGTATAATTGTACTATTTGAAATATAAGTATGATTTTATTATTAGTCAGATAATATAATTTTACTAATAAAATATTTTCTTACAAGGATCATCTTATTTAATATTAAATTATTACTATAATTAATATTATTAGAAATATAATATATTGACCAACCATATGATTTAATTATTAAAGAAAACATAAAAAGCCACTTACTTTATCCAATAAGCTATTTATAAAAAAATATAATAAAAATTCAAAAACATTATATTTCTAAAAATAAGACCATGTACTTTGCATGAGGTGTACCTACTAGTAATGAGTTTATTAGGGGTATGCATAGTGCGGTTACAATGTATAAGAGTAATTAAATCTTGTAGTTCAGTTAATATTATATGTTGGGGCATGATTATTTGGGTCTGAGTTATATGGTGGACCAAATTTCATGTTGAGGTATTTACTATGTGTAGGAATCTGATTCGGAAGTTGAATATTTTAAAGAATCAAAGATTGTGATTTCTAATTACATTTAATTTTCAAGCCCTAAGGAAAATATCATGATATAATCCGACTTCCTAGGAGATTCAGTTCAAGAATTATACTTAATAAGGAATTCTATTTTTATATAGGGAAGAGCTTGGAGAACGTGTGAGATCACTATAAATACAATACGCTGCTTTTTTTTTATTTTGAAAATGCCCGTTGTTATTTTATAACCTCTTCTTCTTTTACTATTACTAGTTCAATTCCCATGTAAGGCACATATTATTTTAATATGTACATTTAACTTTAGGTTTAAATTTAGATTAATATCTTGAATTTTTAATTTTTTCTAATTTTGGGGATTGTCTTCTTACTTTTTTCAATTAGGGAATTAAACTCTTAATTTTTTTCCGCTTTGAGGATTAAACTTTTTTTAAAAAAATTCTGATTACGTCTAATTGATAGTACCATATCAGAAATTAATGATATGACAGCGACATGCGGCTAAAAAAATGCTTATCTGTAATATTGAGTCTCATTTTAACATTTGTTCCATTATTTTTTTATACCAAAAATGGTAAATATAATACCATTATTAATTTTTAAAGTAAATTTAATACATTACAAACTCTGTTTAAAAAAAGTATTCAATAATCAATATAATGATAAATATTTTAAAATGTATATTTGTACAACTAATTAAATCTTGTTATTTCATACTCATCAATAATTAATATAATGACAATTTTACCCTTTTTGTTAAAAAAAATTTAAGGCCTGAATATAGATTAATACCCTGAACTTTAAGTTTATTTCATAATCATCAATAATCAATATAATTAATTTTTTATACCGAAAAGGGTAAGATTGTCATTAAATTTATTTTAAAAAATTTATAATGGTCTTACATTTACCCTTTTTTGATACAAAAAATTAATTGAATAAATATTAAAATGAGACTCAATATTACACAAACATTTTTAGACACGTGTCGCTGCTATGTCATCAATTTTCTGACTTGGCACTATCAACTAGACGTAATCAGAAAAAATTAAATGTTTACTCCCCTAATTAAAAAAAATGAGAAGACAATCCCCAAATTGAAAAAAAAAATAAAAGTTTAATTTCATAATTAAAAATTTGGGAAAATAATCCACTAAGTGAAAAAAAATTAAAGGAATTAATCCATATTTAGGCGAGAAAAGAAAGATGAAAATCGATACACACATGCAAAGTGCACATAATTTTAATAGAAGGAACAAATTTGTCCATAAAAAATAATTCATTTTTTATATTAATAGACTCTACCAAATAACATACTCGTTATTTACTTTATGTACTTATTGTCATCCTTTCGAAAACAAAAAAATCAATAAGTCTAGGCGGAAATATTTTTTGGATCGGAAAATTGGACCTGCACAAGTTTTCTTTTCTTTTCTTGTGACATGTCCAATAATCCGATCCAAAGAAAATGTCCCTATAGAAGGACTGCAAAAAAATTGTACCTCGGGCCATTTCTTTTTCTATTTACATTTTTAGTTGTTTTGTTAAAAGAGAGTAGAAATAAAGGGTAAAAAAATTTGCTCAAAGCTATTCACTTTCACAGAGTTGCCTAGTATTTTGAAACCACTTTGCTTGCGGATCGAGTAGTTGGATCAATAGTCTCTTACCATAAAAATGGTTGTATGCTCAGTATTGTCCCATGTGATGTGTGAACAACGACAAATGTGTATCATAGTCAGTACAATAGCTAGATACAGATAAATACTTATAAAAAAGGTAAAGCTTACAAATTTATTATTGATTAAAAGTAAATAAAAATTACAAAACCCATTGAACCAACAACTTTGATCTATAAATAAAAAGTTGAACCAAGTCCACTTATGAAGGAGGAAGAGAAACTATGGTTGCCTCAATGCCTTTCAAATTATATGCAGGTTTATGAAGGCATTCACAAACAGATCCTTTCCCCAAATAAGGAGGCAACTCTTGACACTTGAAGCTAATCAATTTTTCCTTGTATGCATTCCTACATTTTTTTCCACAAGATGTTAAGTCACATTGGATTATGAGTTCGAAGCCTTGTGCCACTTTGAGATTACTTGTAGCCATGCCCATGAATATTGTCATAAGCATCAAACTTGCAACCAATTTGAATGGAACCACAATGGAGCTTTTTCTCTCCATTATTTGCATGGAATTTTTTAAAAAAAATATTGAAAATTATATATATATATATATATATATATATATATATATATATATATATACTATTGAAAATTATTTATAGTGGAGTTTTTAACAAGGCATATTCTTAAGAGGTAGGAGTGTTAGAAATTGAATTAATTGAAGCCTTTAAATGGTGGAAAGTAACCACCAAAATAAATGGTGGAAACTTAAAAAACCTTCAAGTTGCTTTAATGTGACTTAAGTTTTAGTTTGTGTTATATATATATATATATATATATATATATATATATATATATATTGTATAGAGAGAGCCGTAGTGATAAGCTGTGGAGACACCACATCTGAGAAATTGATTTGATATTAAAAGAATATTTTATATATATATATATATATATATATATATATATATATATATATATATATATATATATATATTTTGTTCTCTTCTTAATTTATTTTATCTATCATTTATAACAATATTTAAACAAGTTAGTTCGGCCTTTAAGTTTTCCTACATTAAGTCAATTATTATTATTTATCTATTTAAATCAGAAACTACATAATTAACCTTGTTTTATAAGGAAATTAGAATTACTAATATAGTGTTAGAAGGATGCGACATAATATTAATTTAAAACTTTTATTGAGATACATATATAATAACGCCATTTAAAACATATTATATTAATGTTTAGATAATATAGTTTGATATTATTAAAATATAAGCATGATTATAATTTTAACTATAAGTAAATTTTATTATATTTAAATAATATAATTTTAGAAGGAAACTATTTTTTATATAAAAATCACCTTACCAGTATTAAATAATATTATTATTAAGATATATATAGGTATGAATTTAATAAATTGACCAATAAATGATTCAATTATTAAACTAAAAGTTAATTAATTATACTATACATTAGTAACTATTATTAATATAATACTTATTAATATGTTATCTAACTTGAATGTATTACTGTTATTAAAATCTAAGTATAATTGTACTATTTGAAATATAAGTATGATTTTATTATTAGTTAGATAATATACTTTTAGTAATAAAATATTTTCTTACAAGGATCAGCTTATTTAATATTAAATTGTTACTATAATTAATATTATTAGAAATATAATATATTGACCAACCATGATTTAATTATTAAAGAAAACATAAAAAGCTACATACTTTATCCAATAAGTTATTTATAAAAAAATATAATAAAAATTCAAAAACATTATATTTCTAAAAATAAGACCATGTGCTTTGCATGAGCTGCTAGTAATGAGTTTATTAGGGGTATGCATTGTGCGGTTACAATGTGTGGGCTAAATTTCATGTGGAGATATTTACCCTGCGTAAAAATCTGATTTGGAAGTTGAATATTTTAAGGAATCAAAGATTATGATTCCTAATTACATTTAATTTTCAAGTCCTAAGGAAAGTGTCAGGATATAATCCGACTTCCTAAGAGATTCAGTTCAAGAATTATATTCCCTCCGTCCCTAATTATTTGACGTTTTAGAGGTGGACACAAGAATTAAGATAATGATTGAAAAATATTAAATATAGTACTCAATTGTCTATAATACCCTTAAATTTTTTGTTGGGACAAGGAGAGTTTTGTTGGGATAAGGAGAGAGAAAGAGTTTAAAGTTTCAAGAAAATAGGCAGAGTAATGAGGGGTAATTTTGAAAAATTTGTCAATAATTCTCCTAGATTTGAACAAACGTCAAATAATTAGAGACAAGTAAAAAACTCTAAAACGTCAAATAATTATGGACATAGGGAGTACTTAATAAGGAATTCTATTTCTATATAGGGAAGAGCTTGGAAAAGGTGTGAGATCACTATAAATACAATAGGCTAATTTTTTTTTTTTAAATGCCAGTTATTATTTTAAAACCTCTTCTTCTTTTACTATTACTAGTTCAATTCCCGTGTAAGGCACATATTATTTTAATATGTACATTTAACTTTAGGCTTAAATTTAGATTAATATCTTGAATTTTTAATTTTTTCTGATTTTAGGGATTGTCTTCTCAATTTTTTCAATTAGGAAATTAAACTCTTAATTTTTTCCCATTTTGAGGATTAAACTTTAATTTTTTTTTTCTGATTACGTCTAACCACGTAAGAAATTGATGTATGACAGCAATATGCGACTAAAAAAATACCTATATTTAATATTGAGTCTCATTTTAACATTTATTTCATTAATTTTTATACCAAAAAGGGTAAATATAAGACCATTATTAATTTTTTAAAGTAAATTTAATACATTACAAACTTCGTTTAAAAAAAATAATCAATAATCAATATAATGATAAATATTTTAAAATATATAAATGTACTACTAATTAAAATCTTGTTATTTCATAATCATCAATAATTAATATAATGACAATTTTACCCTTTTTGGTATACAAAAAGTAAGGCCTAAATATAGATTAATACATTGAACTTTAAGTTTATTTCATAATCATCAATAATCAATAATCAATATAATTAATTTTTTATACCAAAAAGGGTAAAAATGTCATTAAAATTTATTTTAAAAAATTTATAATGGTATTATATTTACCCTTTTTGATACAAAAAAAATAATTGAATAAATGTTAAAATGAGACTTAATATTACACAAATATTTTTTAGTCACGTTTTGTTGCTATGTCATCAATTTTTTGACTTGGCACTATCAATTAGACGTAATCAGAAAAAAGTAAAAGTTTAATCCGCTAATTGAAAAAAATAAGAAGACAATCCGCAAAGTGGAAAAAAAATAAATGTTTAATTCCATAATTAAAAATTTGGGAAACAATTCCTCAAAGTGGGAAAAAATTAAAAATTAAAGGTATTAATCCATATTTAGGCGAGAAAAGAAAGATGAAAATCGATACACACTAGCTAAGTGCACAAAATTTTAATAGAAGGAGCAAATTTGTCCATAAAAAATAATTGCTATGCTTAAACTTTCAGCCGTGTGAATATCAATTCTTTTTTTATATTAATGGACCCTATCAAATAAAATACTTGTTATTTACTATATGTACTTATTATCATCCTTTTGAGAACAAAAAAATCAATAAGTTTAGGCAGACATGTTTTTTGGATCGGAAAATTGGACATGCCCAAGTTTTTTTTTCCTTTTCTTGTGATTCTCAAAAAATGTATAATATTTATTCCAACTAGAATTTTTACAGAATATAATGTTTTAGGTGTAAATTGGATCCATTTTTTGAGAATCACAAGAAAAGCAAAAAAAAAAAAAAAAAAGTAGACAAGTCCAATAATCTGGTCCAAAGAAAATGTCCTCCAAAAAAATTGTGGATCGAGTAGTTGGATCAATAGTCTTTTACCATAAAAATGGTTGTATGCTCAGCATTGCCCCGTGTGATGTGTGAACAACGACAACTGTGTATGATAGTCAGTACAGTAGCTATATACCGATAAATACCGATAAAAAAAAGTAAAGCTTGCAAATTTATTATTGATTAAAAATAAATAAAAATTACAAAATCCATTGAACCAACAACTTTCATCTATAAATAAAAAGTTGAACCAAGTCCACTCACTTATGAAGGAGGAAGAGAAATTAACTTAATTAAGATAAATGAGTGATAAATTAAATTTATGAGATAATACTTTAATTTAACTTAGTAACTAAATTAGAGAGTTGTTAAGGATTATATAGTTTGCTAGAATGTTGTTTTAATTTAATTTAGTAATTAAAGTGATATGTTAATTTTTTAAGTAAAATTATAATGAAAATTATAATTTTGTGGTAATTAGTTTTGTTCATTTAATTAAGGTTGGATATGAAAATCCAAGTAAATAATGTGGGACAATAAACTATAGTATAAATGATTTATTGAAGTAAATTAAAGTAGTTTTAAATGGATTTACCCAAACAAGGCTTAAAGATATTAAGTCTTTATTTTAAAAAGTGTTTTGCCAAACAAAGTCTTATGGCTTTTGAATTAAAAAAATATATAATAAATATTTTTATAACTTATACATAATTAGTATATTTATTATTATGACAGTTTTATACGTTTTATTTTTATTCTTGCATCTGTTTTTTTTACGTAAGAAGTTTTGGCCTAAGCCTGAGGATAGAGGGGAGGAAGAACAAAGAAGAGAAGAAGAGAGAAAGAAAAGAAGTTCTTTATAAATTGAGAAAATGTTCTTCGTGAGAATTATGGAAGGAAGAAATAAGAAGATTGTTCTAAATTTTATAGCTAATCAAAGGTAATAATCTAGCTTTGAGTTTTTAGTATTATACTTGAGTTTTCTTTGAAAAGTTGGATTTCTATGGTTAGATTGTTAAGATATTGATCATATATGTTAATTAGTATGTATAATTTGTTATATGTAATCTATAACAGGTTTTCATGTAATCAAATTCATGGAAACAAGTGTTAGAAGACGAAATTTGATTTATGGCTTAGTATATGTATTTTGGTTTTTATAAGGCTTAAATTGATGGTTAGATCATGTACATAATCTGAAATTGGTTATATATGTTGTTAGTATGATGAAAAACAAAAACAACCCAAGTTGAACGAGTCAAAATGGATGTAAAACGAATTCGTAGCGAACGAATTCGCTAAATATGTTTAAAACATGAAAGTATAGCATGAACAGGAGAATTGGAACCCTTAAATTGATTTGTTAAAGTTTTTGAAATGTTAAAATTATTCTGTAGATGAGTAGTTCAGTGTTTCACGAGTTCATAGAATCGAAAACCAACTAATTCTGACTTAAAATGAAGAAGTTATGAAGATTTGAAGTAAAAACATCGCAAAAACTTAATCTGGGAGAAGCCGAGCACGGCCGCACTGCCCAAGAGCACGGGCGTGCCTCTGGGCACTACTAACTGGTGTGGGCAAGCTGAAGTGTGAAGGATTTGGGCGCGGCTATGCCCATAGTGTGTCAAGTGTGACTGCTTTGACATGTTTTGGTAAAACGGCCATAACGTTTTTATACGAACTCCGATTGATACGATTCAAGATGATCTGGAACGAGGACGAGTAGACCTATAACTTTCAGTCTTTAAGGTATTCAATTTGAGGTCGGGAACAGGGGTCAAAATTGTTATCTTTAGGACTATTATAATTTCGGGGATAATCGGAGGGCGTCGGGCATGAACATATGCAAGTGTAGTACTTCTGATGATAAAAGATGTTGTTCTAAGTTATAAAACATGAATGTTAGTAAATATAATGATACTTAACATTAATAAATGATGTATTAGATAAGTTATATAAGCATACAAAGTATACACAAGATAGACAAATCGGGCGTGTGACGAATGAACGTCGAAACGCCGTAACAAATGTTAATGAACGTAAAAAGTGTTTTAAGTCAAATAAAATGAATATTATAAGATATGAAATGGGTTTAATATAAAACCAATAATGATTCTTAGCAAGACTTAAACACTTGAATGAACTTCGAGTACGACCTAAGAAGTAATATAGTGAGATGTAAGTCAAAAGGTAACATAATCAAATTGAACATTGTCTATTGATTAATAAGAAGGGTTATCAGATATAGAGTAAAGTTTACATTACAACTACTGCGCGTTGCTATGTGACTAATAGTTAATGTGAATGATTATATAATTGTGTAGGGCACGTGAAGTGCAGATATCTGTAAGTTGTTAAACTGTTATTGGTAAACAACGATCAATGCAAGTCTTTCAGTTCCTATTTGCTATATGAACTTGATGATTAACTATTTTAAATCTTTATTACAAAGAGCATGATGTGTTATATATATGTTGAAAGTATGAAATGTTAAAGTCAATTTATGACTACGTTGATTGAGTAAAGCATGTTGATTGAGTAAGGAACTCAATCTTTATACTTGTTATATGAACTGTAGCATGTATGTTATGTTAGTCCAATGTTTATGAGATATATGTTGAGTATGTTATTATGTGCTACGTGATGTATGAAAACTGTTAGATTTTGCTGGGTTGTCGAGCTCAACTTTGCAAATTACCACTTTTCCAGATTCAAGGTAAAGTTATGTGCTACTCGAAAGACATGAATCAGATGTGATACTTGAAGATTTATACACGTTGGTTGAATTATTATTATTTGAACTATGTTTAGGGTTTCGAATAATGTATGATGTTTAATAGATGTTGAGTTATAAAGTTTAAGTTTTGTTTGTTATATGAAAGGGTATTGAACCTGGATGTAAGTTTTATTTATTAACTCTGATAAGGTGAGTAATAAGCTAAGTATGGTTTAAAGGTAGGTAAAGATACAGGTTTTGAGAAATGTACTTGATAAGTTACAATGATTGTGTAATGATAAACTGTCAAGTTTGAGTTATCTGATATGTAAAGGTTATCGGATTAAAATATAAGATTCTATATAATAACTTTGATGAAGCGAATCATAAAATAACTTCATTTAGAGATATGTATATGATAAAGGTTTTGATTCAGGGAATTAAAGTAAAAAGATATAAAAGTTTAAATTATTCCGCATATTATTAAGTTTAACATCGAATAATAATGTGAAATCAGAAGTTAGACATGTTATTAACGACCGAAGTCGTTAATTGAATTGCATAGATTTTGGGGTCATTACAGAGATGGTGGTTGTAGTAGCCCTCACTATTTTATAAAATAGAGTGATAATAATTGTAATGAGGACTCCATTTGAGTTTGGATATTGTCTACGAGATAATATTCGTGTTAAAACTCTCAGCTATGTTTTGTCGTATTTTTACACGATAGTTGTATAATTAGTTGTATTTGAATTCTGTATCATGTATTTGACGACTCAGAATTAGTTGAGTATACCTATTTTTGGGGCGTCACAACATGGATGATTCGTGGATGTGATACTAATGAATATCTTTGGCCCGTAGTGCATGGATAATTCGATGATGTGGATTATTTATTGAGTTGTGTTACAGCGATAAAATATTGATGATGAACTTTTAAATCATAGAAGATTGTAGAGATCATGCTCTACTTGACTCTTCTAATGGATTGTTTGTTCCGCTGCCGTTAAACTTATTGTTTATTGTATTCTATTAGTTTTACACTGTTGAAGGCTAACGATAATTTATTCTGCATTATCTTAGCCATAATATTCTTTATTGGGCTATTTGAGCTCACCCTTTGCTTTCATTGTTCTCTTCAGGAAATGAGAACGTAGTTGGGACTAGTCAGAAAATGAAGTGACGGTCCGAGATGGTGGCTGCAGTAGTCCTCACTATTTATAAAATAGTGTGATAATAATTGTAATGAGGACTTCATTTGAGTTTGGATATTGTCTATGAGACAATATTCGTGTTAAAACTTTCCGCTACGCTTTTGTCGTATTATATAAATGAAGTTTGTATTTAAATTCTGTACCATATATTTGGCGACTCAGAATAAGTTGTGTATACCTTTTTTGGGGGCGTCACATTAAGTATAATCACGGACGCATGGTAAAGGAATTCACGAGCGGACGAATTCGGCAAATTCGTCGAAAATTTGATTTTACTATTCATTACTGTGCAATAAAATATTCTAATAAAATAAAAACTTTAAATAAAATATAATATATTCTATTTATAATCTAATAAAATAAATAACTTTATATATAATATAAAAAGTATTATGTTTTATATAAAAAGTTTTCTATTTTATTACTATTATAATAATAATAAAACAAAATTAAGATAACTTTCTACCGACGGTTTTTAAAAATGAGTAAATGGGGGTCCATGTAATACGCCAAACTTATAACAAGTACTTCATGACAAATCCCTCTATTTATATCAAAAATTGAATAAATATTTACCACAAATCACTTATCTTCAATAAACACATTTTAATCTTTCAACAATTATTCATTATTAATATTTTAACTCACAATATTGACACCAGATCATTCTCAAGAAATAGTGGGCTTTTCGATAAGAATTTCTCCTTATTGACGCGCAATTAAATAACCTAACCCCTTTCCTCGACAGAACTTTGCAGACATTGTCAATAATGTAAAGAATAATATGAATAACTGTGCCGTCTCAATTATTGATTTAATAATATAAAATATTGTGCATATGATATTGTGATAATAATTGAATCAATAATATAAGATAATATGCAACAACTACTGTTGCAATAATTGAATAAAACTGAGTGACTTGTTACGTAAGTATCAATAATCGGAGATATTGTACAATACCGTGTGCTCCTGTGCAACCACGCGTATTACTGTACTTTTATCATCGGGTATTTCAACAGTTAACGGTAAAAGTTTTACCGTTATTTTTATAAAAATGTTATTTCTGTTACTTTCTATACTCGACAGTAATTACGCTGTGGGGTCCACCAATAATTGTGCCGTCGTACGAATATTCCTCGACCAAACGAATATTTTATGACAACTTGTTTACTTTACAAAATTTGCACATATCACCCATAACTATAACATTATATTAAATGCACACCTTATTATTCAAAATAACATTTAGAGAAAATTAAATCTTTATTTATAAAAAGTTGGGGTCTTACAATTAATTTGAAACTTTTATTGAGATACATATATAATAACGCCATTTAAAACATATTATATTAATATTTAGATAATATAGTTTGATATTATTAAAATATAAGCATGAATATAATTTTAACTATAAGTAAAATTTTATTATATTTAAATAATATAATTTTAGAAGGAAACTATTTTTTTATATAAAAATCACCTTACCAGTATTAAATAATATTATTATTAAGATATATATAGGGATGAATTTAATAAATTGACCAATAAATGATTCAATTATTCAACTAAAATTAATTAATTATACTATACATTAGTAACTATTATTAATATAATACTTATTAATATGTTATCTAACTTGAATGTATTACTGTTATTAAAATCTAAGTATAATTGTACTATTTGAAATATAAGTATGATTTTATTATTAGTTAGATAATATAATTTTACTAATAAAATATTTTCTTACAAGGATCATCTTATTTAATATTAAATTATTACTATAATTAATATTATTGGAAATATAATATATTGACCAACCATATGATTTAATTATTAAAGAAAACATAAAAAGCCACTTACTTTATCCAATAAGCTATTTATAAAAAAAATAAATAAATTCAAAAACAGTATATTTCTAAAAATAAGACTATGTGCTTTGCATGAGGTGTACCTGCTAGTAATGAGTTTATTAGGAGTATGCATAGTGCGGTTACAATGTATAACAGTAATTAAATCTTGTAGTTCAGTTAATATTTTATGTTGGGCATGATTATTTGGGTCTGAGTTATATGGTGGACCAAATTTCATGAGGAGATATTTACTCTGCATAGGAATCTGATTCGGAAGTTGAATATTTTAAAGAATCAAAGATTGTGATTTCTAATTACATTTAATTTTCAAGTCCTAAGAAAATTATCAGGATATAATCCGACTTCCCAGGAGATTCAGTTCAAGAATTATACTTAATAAGGAATTCTATTTCTATATAGGGAAGAGCTTGGAGAACGTGTGAGATCACTATAAATATAATACACTGCTTTTTTTTTATTTTTAAAATGCCCGTTATTATTTTATAACCTCTTCTTCTTTTACTATTACTAGTTCAATTCCCATGTAAGGCACATATTATTTTAATATGTACATTTAACTTTAGGCTTAAATTTAGATTAATATCTTGAACTTTTAATTTTTTCTAATTTTGGGGATTGTCTTCTTAATTTTTTCAATTAGGGAATTAAACTCTTAATTTTTTTCCACTTTGAGGATTAAACTTTTTTAAAAAAATTCTGATTATGTCTAATTGATAGTACCACATCAGAAATTAATGATATGACAGCGACATGTGGCTAAAAAAATGCTTATATGTAATATTGAGTCTCATTTTAACATTTGTTCCATTAATTTTTTATAAAAAGGGTAAATATAAGACCATTATTAATTTTTTAAAGTAAATTAAATACATTACAAACTCTGTTTAAAAAAAATATTCAATAATCAATATAATAATAAATATTTTAAAATGTATATTTGTAAAATTAATTTAAATCTTGTTATTTCATAATCATCAATAATTAATATAATGACAATTTTACCCTTTTCGTTAAAAAAAATTTAAGGCCTGAATATAGATTAATAATCCAATCCAAAGAAAATGTCCAATAATCTGATCCAAAGAAAATGTCCCTATAGACATATCCAATAATCCGATCCAAAGAAAATGTCCCTATAGAAGGACTCCAAAAAAATTGTACCTCGGGCCATTTCTTTTTTTATTTACATTTTTAGTTGTTTTGTTAAAAGAGGGTAGAAATAAAGGGTAAAAAAATTTGCTCAAAGCTATTCACTTTCACAGGGTTGCCTGGTATTTTGAAACCACTTTGCTTGTGGATCGAGTAGTTGGATCAATAGTCTTTTACCATAAAAATGTTTGTATGCTCAGCATTGCCCCATGTGATGTGTGAATAACAACAACTGTGTATCATAGTCAGTACAGTAGTTAAATACCAATAAATACTGATAAAAAGGTAAAGCTTGCAAATTTATTATTGATTAAAAGTAAATAAAAATTACAAAACCCATTGAACCAACAACTTTGATCTATAAATAAAAAGTTGAACCAAGTCCACTCACTTATGAAGGAGGAAGAGAAAGTATGGTTGACTCAATGCCCTTCAAATTATGTGCAGGTTTATGAAGGCATTCACAAACAGATCCTTCCCCCAAATAAGGAGGCAACTCTTGACACTTGAAGCTAATCAATTTTTCCTTGTATGCATCCCTACATATTTTTCCACAAGATGCCAAGTCACATTGGATTATGACTTTGAAGCCTTGTGCCACTTTGAGATTACTAGTAGCCATGCCCATCAATATTGTTATTACCATCAAACTTGCAACTAAATTGAATGGAACCACAATAGAGCTTTTTCTCTCTATTATTAATTTGTAGAGAATCTTTTTTTAAAAAAAAAATTGGAAAATTAAATATATATATATAACTAGAACTATAGAAAATTAATTAAGATTGTATTATGAGTAGTATTGTAAATGAAGAGGCCATATATTTATAGTGGAGTTTGTAGTATACTCTCCTGATTTGACTTTCATCATTAAATTGATTATTTATGAAATTAATAAATCTCAAAAATTTCCAGCATAATAAACTATGAAGAATTTATTTACGACTAATATCAAGTTTTTAATAATTCTATATAAATATTTTTAATTATTAGTTTTAAAAATTGTCAATTTGACCATTAAAATCAAACTAAAACATTTATTATGGGGTGGAGGGGGGAAAAATTTTAGGAGAAAATAAAGGGATCTGATATTTTTAGGACAAAAATTATGGATACTGAAAAATTATTTCTTTTGGATAGATTTATCCTTGATGATTAGATTTGATTATGGTGATTCTGGTGGCTCACACTATTTTATTGACGAAGGCATATCTGTATAAGAGAAAGTAAATATCTTGTTATATAATTTTTGCTTTGTTAATATCAAATTTTAGGAGAAAATTAAGGGAGGTGATTTTTCTAGAATTAGTTTATTTTCGGAGAAAATTAAGGCAAGTGATTTCTAGCATTCATTTTTGGAGGAAATCAAGGCAGGTACTTGGAGTTCATTTTTTAAGTTAATTTATTTATATTAAATCTTAAAATTGAGATGAATTTGTTTCGCCATAGTTAATACAATCATAATTATTTTAGAAACTATATAAAAAAAGTATTATTAATTATAAAAATTACATGAATCAAATTAATTTTAAATTCTAGGATTTCGCGAATAGACTTCAACAAATTGACAGGAAACTTTATTGTGAAACAAAAATAATAATAATTACATGTTATTGATAATAGAAATAAGAATAATTTATTTGTAACTGAGTAATGATATATGTGACCTTAGGTTTTTTTTAAAAAAAAATTAGTACTCCCTTCGTCCTAAGATAAAAGTCTTTATTACTATTTTGGGTAGTCCCAGATTAAATGTTCACTTTCCTTTAATAACCAAATTTTTACACATTTTTTCCTATTATACCATTAACATTAAATATCTCATATTTTTCTTATTCTAATTCTCTCTCCATATTTAATAAGTATAATTAGTTATGTGGTGAAAATATTTTGAATTGAAAAGCTATAAAGTCACTCTCACCTACATTGGGAATGATTAATGACATTATTATGGACAATTTTGTCATTTCATTCCTCTTCTTAATATGCGTGAAAAGTCTACCAGAATTTTTATCTTGAGACGGAGAGAGTACTTAATAATCATATATATGTCATCCCAACAAAAATAATGGTTAGAATATCTGTATATATTAGGAGAGTTCATCTTCAAAAAGTTAATTATTATAGTGGAGAAATTAAGCCAATATATAATCATGACAATTTTCTCAATAATTATTCCAATAGTAAAGTTGATATAAAATTATGGAAAAATCATCTAAAAAGTGTCTAATGCATAATAAATTTAAAATATTACATAAAAAATCATTTAAAAAACATGGAAATATTAATACTCGAATAATAAATTCTATATATAGATATAGAAAAGGGGCAAGAAGAATAGGCCTTATTATTCCAACATGTTTCCTTAGTATATGTTTGTTTGTAAGGATTACACTTGGAATAAGACTATTAATCTCAAGTGTCGTGTTTGTAAAAATAAAAAAAAATAAAGGAGAAAAGGAAATACATAAATAAAAGGAAGAAAAAGAAAAACAAATAACCCCCGAAAATTTCTTAATCTTTATATTTTCTCCTAAAACGGCAATTAAAAAAAAGAAAATTAAAACATTTTGGTACTTAATAATTATATGTCACCTACATTAATTGCACTTTATGATC
>CM029020.1:35890154-36019417 GCA_016801055.1 Panax notoginseng
CCAGTTAGTAAATTAACTAGCTGTTGAACTGGATTAACGTTGGCATTATTGTTATTATTGGTTGACCCTTCCTGAGCCGGTTGACGTTGTTATCTTCTCCTTGGCGGCATTTTTCTGTTAAGTAAACGTTTATTAGAACTTTATTTATTTCTCTACATAGTCAAGACATTACTTAACAAACTCACATACTCATTTAACACATCATCTCAAATAACTTAATATCTTTTCATTCAATTAAAAAGTTTTAACATTAAACTATAGCATACTGCTATTTACATCATCTATCCTGGAATAAAGAATCCACAGGATTTAAAACATTCAAATATTAACATATTCCTTAGTTCATAAATAAATCGGAATTTACATAAAACTATATAAGTCTTTCACATAAATAAACAGATTCTATTCCTGTCTTCCAAGGTGCTCAATAGCCTTGCCACGCTCCTCATTCATGATACGAGACATCGTCCTGCGATCCAACATATACGATGGAAGTCCTTCAAACTGGATGGGGTACCTTAACACTCGCTCTTGAACCTCATCCATCGCATGATTAAGTGTGGCGTAAGTGTCTTCAAGCTTTGCCTTCTTTGCACGACTATCATCTTATGCACGATCAGCTCGATGTGATTCTCTTACCCATCCTTCCTCTGCTATTTTCAGTCTTCCGGAGGTTTTCTTCAGTTCCTTCTTCAGCTTCTCTATCTCCTCGGTCTTATCTTCGGTTTGACCCTTCTCATGAACCAGATCCCATTCCACGTTTCCTAAACGTGTATGAAGGGTCACAATCTCTCTATCCTTCTCCTCTAAAGTAGACTGCTGAACAGTCGCTCGCTCAGTCAATTCCTGAACCTCATCTTGTAACTCCACGTTACGATCATATAGTGTGTCATACATCTCAGCATCAACAGTGTACCGTGGTAGCTCCTCTTCTTCTTCCTCATCAAACTCCTCCTCAGGATCAGTCTCGGGCTCATGCTCCTGACCAACAACGGTGATCAATGGAGATGACTCCCTCTGAACTAACTGTTCCCTAACAACATGTATGTCTCGGGTCTCCTCCTCTGTAGGTACTATAGGTAATCGGGGTTCTTCCTCCCCAGCTTGACTAGCTTCTCCAACATTCGTCATCCTGACAACAAAGTTTTAAGTTTTAGTTACTAAGTCGTACTAACGAGCACATAAATTAACACATAGACACATAATGTATTTTATTATCTTCAATGAATTACCAAAAATTCATTTCTTAAAACTCGATAAGAGTTTTCCTTTACTATCTTCTTTCTATAAGGTTACTACCTAAGGTTGTTTTCCCCACCTAAGGTTCATAACCTACGGCTTTGATACCAACCTGTGACACCCCCAAATCTGGGTACTTCGATTCCACGGGATTTGGTGTTCACTGTACAAATATCATCTATCTATCTACCCATAATAAATGCAAACCATGCAATAGATAGAATAAAACTTCTCCTTAAAAGGATTACAACATTCGAATAATAATAATAATACAATCCCAGGTTTAAACTAACCTTAAAACATCTGTGCGGAATTCTAAACAATTAAGTCTTAACAACATCATAACTCAAGTCTTAAACATAAATCATCATCAATAAAATAAATACAAGTCTTCAACACTTGCTAACTTTGCTCTTGCCCTTACTAGTCGAAGGTTCATCACTTCTTTCATTCTTAACTGTAATGTTATTATATAGCAAGAGTGAGCACAAATGCCCACAAGTATAATAATGAAACAACAAAATAATAACATGCGAATAATCAAAGACATCTGAATAAAAGCTCAACTTTTGAATCAAGAATAAATAACAAGAATCAAAAGAATTCTGAGGGTCATAAGACCTTGAACTATGTCCTAGGTTAACAAGGGTTATACTTGAAACCTTTAACAGTCATAAGACTATGGACCTTCTTCTCGTACTTAGGGGGATCAGCCCTTAGTACCATACTGTGCACAATATCTTAACGCTAAAGCGTAAATAATCCCCTATACAGGGTTGTTCATCTCAGTTTGACATTCGAGTCCGCACCAAAGGAAGTTTGGTTTGGATAATTCAATAAGGGTTCTGAAATTTAGAACATTCATCAACTAAGGACTAGCTGAATCAGTAAGGTTCACTAGTCTAAAAAGTTCGACAATAATGATATTCAATATGATTAATAATCTCAAGAAGTATACAATAGAACAATTATTATATAACTGAATCATGCTTTGAAAGATAATCAATCTTTAATATAATACTCGAACTTGAATAATAGTTTAAGTTTAGGAAGTTTGCTCAATGTAAAAGATAGAGTTAAGAAACTTGCTCAACATAAAAGTAACGTTTAAGTTTAAATAAACTTGCTCAATAGAATGGAGTTAGGGATATGATACTTGCCTCATGCGTAGATTACACTTTAACTAAGCACGTTCTTTGAATTAAATCCTACATACCATTCATATACACAATACCAGTTAATTATAAATTAACTAATCAATATAAACTCATTCTCGTTGTCTACTTTAATTATTGACTAAACTTAGTCAAATTATCACGTTGTCACATAATTTATACTTCATGAATTATCAAACTAATTATGTATTTAATAATTCAATTCACATATAATATTTTATTACATGTTAAACAACTATTTTATCATCTCACAATACCTCTAACATGATTACATGTTCATTACATCAATCCACTAACACTTGTTAGACTTTAACATTTTAAAAATACATTTCTGACATTTTCTGGAGAGTGGCGCTACGGCGCCATTAATGTGCTAAGGAGTCGCGCTGCGGCGCGGTGGCGCTGTGGCCGGGCCCTTGGCGCTGCGGCGCTGTGGCGCCGTGGCTCGAGTCTTGGCGCTGCGAGCGCTGTGGCGCTGCGGCGCGAGAAATCAGTTCTAGAGCTGGCGCCGCGGCGCGAGACCCCAGAAACTGAATCTCAGTTCGCGAAGAACACAGAGTTCAGCGAAATAAACACATTTTTAACACTAATTTCACCAAATCACATATACCCACATGTTATAATTCATGCATAATCATAATACAACATCTATAAAGTGATTTTAACCTATTAAAACATTTAATAACAGATTTAAAGCCTAAAAATTCACTGACTTTGATGTTCATGAAGTTTTAGAAAACTTTATGTGAAAATTCTCCCTACGAATTCGTTATAACACCGAATTCGTTCGTTTAAGGCTTAAACTCTTCGTATTAACATGCATAACAACATACAAGTCTAAAATTTAGGGATAATATATGATCAATACATAAATTTTCACGTATAAGGCCTTAAGGCCATAAACCATACTCTGTAATTTTGTAGCAATCATATACGGTGTATTTTCATGGCACTGATAACATGGTCTACATAGTAAACATGTTATACTACTCGAATAATTACACATTCTTATAAAAATTATCATTTCCCAATTCACAGAGACTTACAGAATATATGAAAGCCATAATCATAAAACTTAAAAAGACGTGAAATAAGAATTTGGGTTTGGAGAAAATTACCCAGAGTATGAATGAGTAGAATTAAAGCCTTCTCAATTAATCCTTTAATTCACACAACTTACACTCTCCTTCAAAAATTTCTAAATCTCTCTCTGTGATGCTATGCCAGACTTAACAAATGAAGAAAAGAAAAGACGTATGATAATAAAGGGGAAAACTGACGCGCGTTATGGAGATCAGTTACCCATCATGGGTTAACTGCTCCTAACTCCCATTAGGGCTCCGTTTGGCTAGCTAGAATAGATTCCAAAAGTCATTTAATTAAATAAACCTCTTATACTATAGTTTAAATCATGTCACACCCACTTGCACAATAATTTATATATTTTATTTAATATAAATAAAATATAATAACTTCTCATAATTTCACATAGTCATATAATTAATTATTTCATTAATAAATAATGTCAATTTATTAAGTCTCTAATTAATAATTAAATTAATTAAATAACATCATGCTTAATTAAATAATTCATTTAATTCAACAAGTTCACATAATTATATACTTGAATAATAATTATTCTCCACATTAATTTAATAAATGCAACACATAAAATTAAATTAATCTACCACAATTGCATCAATTAATTATTTAATCCAATAATTAAATCATCGAAAAATATTTATTTAATTCAATAAATATTAAAATAAATTATAAAATTCTCGTTCGTCACATCTTTCCCCCCTTAAAAGGATTCTGTCCCCAGAATCACGACTCAAAAACTTTCGACCCATTACATTCTCCCCCCCTTACAAAGATTCTGCCCTCAGAATCGCTTACAAATAATTAAGTAAATAAATGAGGGTAATTCTTCATCATATTCTCTTCGAGTTCCCACGTAGCTTCTTCAGCGTTGTGGTTCCTCCAAATTACCTTAACAGAAGGTATAACTTTATTTCTGAGAACTTGTTCTTTTCGGTCGACAATTTGGACAGGAATTTCTTCATAAGATAAGTCTTTCTCAAAATGCAGGGGTTCGTATTCAATTACATGCTTGTAATCAGGTTTGTAAGGTTGTAACACAGAAACATGGAAGACGTTGTGGACATTCTTGAGTGCTGGAGGTAAGGCTACCTCGTACGCAACTTCTCCAATTCTTCGCAGTACCTCAAAGGGTCTAATAAATCTTGGGCTCAATTTTCCTTTCTTTCCGAACCTGATCTTTCCCTTCCAAGGAGAGACCTTTAAGAAAACATAACTACCTGGTTCAAACTTGATATTTTTACGATGTGGATCAGCGTATTTCTTCTGTCGATCTTGAGCTGCTACCAGTCGTGCTCGGATCACTTTGACTATTTCTGCCGTCTGCTGTACCAATTCTGGCCCTAGCAATTGTCTTTCACCAACTTCATCCCAATAAAGCGGAGTTCTGCACTTTCTGTCGTATAACGCTTCGTAAGGCGGCATACCAATACTAGCGTGGTAACTGTTGTTGTAGCCGAACTCTACCAACGGTAGGTGATCATCCCAATTTCCTTTGAAGTCCATTACACAGGCTCGTAACATATCTTCCAGTGTTTGAATCGTTCGTTCGCTCTGTCCGTCTGTTTGAGGGTGGTAAGCTGTACTCATTCGCAGTTGTGTACCCATGCATTCCTGAAGACGTTTCCAAAAATTTGATGTGAGGCGCGGATCCCTATCGGAAACAATAGACACCGGCACTCCGTGCCTCGAAACAATCTCTCACATATAATCTTGCCAACTGATCTAAGTTAAATCTGATTTTGATAGGAAGGAAGTGCGCGGATTTCGTCAGTCGGTCAACGATAACCCATACTGCGTCGTAGCCTTTCTGAGTCGTCGGAAGGCCAACCACGAAGTCCATCGTAATATGTTTCCATTTCCATTCTGGGATCTCCAACGGTTGTAGCAATCGACTCGGTATCTGATGTTCTGCTTTAACTTTCTGACATGTTAGGCATTTGGCAACATATTCTGCAACATCACGTTTCAAATTCGGCCACCAAAAATGTTGTCGAAGATCTTGGTACATTTTTGTACTACCAGGGTGAATCGAATATCTTGAACTATGAGCCTCACTCAAAATTTCTTCCTTAATTTCTTGTACTGGCGGAACCCAAATTCTGCTTTCAAATCTCAATATTCCTTTCTTATCCATCTTAAATCTTGGTTCGGTTCCTTCAGATATCTTCGTTGTTACCTTTTTGCATTCATCATCCTGAAGCTGAGCCTCCTTCACTCTATCTAGTAGAGTTGTACCAGATTGCATCTGAAATAGCTTCTCATCAATCTCCATAGGATACTTCACTTCTAACTCCAGTTTCTCCATATCTGCAATTAGCTCCTGCTGAGCAGTCAACATCATCAATTTCTCACGACCCTTTCTACTTAAGGCGTCGGCAACCACATTAGCCTTACCCGGATGGTATAAAATCTCACAGTCATAATCCTTGATTAATTCCAACCATCTTCTTTGACGCATATTCAAATCTTTCTGTGTAAAAATATATTTCAGACTCTTGTGGTCCGTATATATTTCACACTTCTCCCCGTATAGATAGTGCCTCCAAATTTTCAAAGCAAAAATAACTGCAGCTAACTCCAAATCATGGGTTGGGTAACCCTTCTCGTAATCCTTCAACTGCCGTGATGCATACGCAATGACTTTGCCGTTTTGCATCAGCACACAGCCAAGTCCTTTATGCGACGCATCGCTAAAAACAACAAAATTTCCTGTATCATCCGGAAGAGATAACACAGGCGCTGTACTCAACCTCTTCTTTAATTCTTGAAAACTCTCCTCATACTTCTCCGTCCAAACAAATTTCACAGCTTTTCGAGTTAAATTCGTTAACGGAGTTGCGATCTTAGAAAAATCTTGTATGAATCTTCTATAATATCCTGCTAATCCAAGAAAACTTCTTACTTCTGACGGCGTTCTCGGCTGATCCCAGTTAATCACAGCTTCTACTTTGGATGGATCTACCGAAATTCCATCTTTATCGATTACGTGACCAAGAAATTGTACTCTCTCGATCCAGAATTCGCATTTCAAAAATTTAGCATATAATTTCTCCCTTCTCAATACTTCCAACGTTAACCTCAAGTGTTCTTCATGTTCCTCTTTGGTTTTGGAATATACCAAAATGTCGTCTATAAATACCACCACGAATTTGTCCAAAAACGGCTTGAATACACCATTCATTAGTCCCATAAATGCTGCAGGAGCATTCGTAAGACCAAACGACATTACTAAAAATTCATAATGACCATATCGCGTTCGGAACGCTGTCTTCGGTACATCCTCTGGCCTCACCTTCAGTTGGTGATAACCACTCCTCAAGTCAATCTTGGAAAAGTATTTTGCTCCCTTCAATTGATCAAACAGATCATCGATCCTCGGTAATGGATATCTGTTCTTAATCGTGACCTTATTTAATTCTCTGTAGTCAATGCAGAGCCTCATCGATCCGTCCTTCTTTTTCACGAACAACACCGGCGCTCCCCACGGCGATACGCTCGGTTGAATGTACTTTTTGTCCAACAATTCTTGTAGTTGTACCATTAATTCCTTCATCTCTACTGGCGCCATTCGGTATGGTGCCTTCGATATTGGAGCAGTTTCGGGCGCCAAATCAATCACAAAGTCTACTTCTCTATCTGGAGGAAGTCCTGGAAAATCGTCTGGAAATACATCGACGAAGTCCCTCACAATCGGTATCTCCTCTACCTTCGGGTTCTCTTTTCGACTATCGACTATGTAAACTAAATATCCTACACAGCCTTGTCTTAATAACTTCCTGGCCTGCAACATCGTCAGACAACTCGCTTGTCTAGGCGACTTGCTACCATAAAACACAACCTTTGACGGAGTCATAAGGTTAATACGCTTCTTTTGGCAGTCAATTACAGCCCCATAATTGGATAGCCAATCCATACCCAATATAACGTCGAATTCCCCCAATCGAATAGGGATAAGATCTACGTTCATGATATTACCCTTAATATCCACTCTACAATTCTTATACACATGCTTAACAGGAATTATCTCTCTATTCGCAATTTCTATAATCATGGAATATTCCAATTCATCCTTAAGCAAATCTAAACTATTAGCAAAGTCATCGGATATAAAGGAACAAGTAGCACCCGAATCAAATAAAACGTAAGCATTAATTTCATTGATCGGAATGATACCTGACACCACATCACGAGACTGGATTGCATCCTGCACCGTCATATTGAAAGTTCTGGCGGTTGGTCGGTTTGTTGCAGGTGGTCCGGTGATGGTTAAGGTATTTCCACTGCTATTTCCCCGGTTTTCTCCTTGTCCTGATCCTCCCGATCCCTTCTTGGGACAGTCTCTTGCTAAATGATCTTTCAAACTACAGTTGAAACAAGCACCCTTCTTTGGGTTTGGACAATTTGGTGCTATGTGGCCTTCCTGACCACAATTGTAGCACACTCTCTTTCCCTTCAAACAAACTCCTAGATGTGCCTTGCCGCAAGTCGGACATGCTTCTATCTTCTTTTTCTGCCCTCCGTGTTGACTTTCAGCTGTCGAGTTATCCGTCCACTTCCTCTTCTGATTATTATTATTCCCAGTATTACTTCCACCAGTCTTGTTATTACCTTCATTCTCACTCTTTTTCTTTTTCTGTTCTTGGTTGTACTTAGTCACTGCATCACTTCCTCCTTCCGCGATCCAAAACTCCCGCAAACGTGTTAAGTTGAAACATTGATACCTTGCTGTATACCCAAGGCTCCAGTCCTTGTTCGAATCGTCTGGCTTTCCTCTCGTCAGTGTGTACTTGATACGGGGCAAACCTTGTCAACTCATCGAATTTAGCCGCGTAGTCAGGCACGCTCATGTTTCCCTGCTTCAGTTCCAGAAATTGAACTTCCATCTGATTCTGCGAACTAGCTGGGAAATACATTTCGAAAAACATCTCTTTGAATCTCTCCCACGTAATTACACCTTCACCTCCTCGTATCTTGTTTGCCTGCCACCAGTAGCTAGCCTCAGACTTCAGCATAAATGTCGCAAAAACGGTCTTCTGATCTTCTCGAACCCTAGCAACGTCGAAAACCTTCTCCATTTCCATCACCCACGTTTGAGCCTCGATCGGGTTTCTGGAACCTTTGAACTCTGGCGGTCCCACCGCCTTAAAATCTTTAAACGTTGTGCTAGGTGGAGCTTGCGGTTGGTTATTCATGACTCCAGTTAGTAAATTAACTAGCTGTTGAACTGGATTAACGTTGGCATTATTGTTATTATTGGTTGACCCTTCATGAGCCGGTTGACGTTGTTGTCTTCTCCTTGGCGGCATTTTTCTGTTAAGTAAACGTTTATTAGAACTTTATTTATTTCTCTACAT
This sequence comes from Panax notoginseng, assembly GCA_016801055.1. Taxonomy (NCBI): domain Eukaryota; kingdom Viridiplantae; phylum Streptophyta; class Magnoliopsida; order Apiales; family Araliaceae; genus Panax; species Panax notoginseng. The sequence goes on from CM029020.1 coordinate 35,899,027, forward strand.
AGTCAAGACATTACTTAACAAACTCACATACTCATTTAACACATCATCTCAAATAACTTAATATCTTTTCATTCAATTAAAAAGTTTTAACATTAAACTATAGCATACTGCTATTTACATCATCTATCCTGGAATAAAGAATCCACATGATTTAAAACATTCAAATATTAACATATTCCTTAGTTCATAAATAAATCGGAATTTACATAAAACTATATAAGTCTTTCACATAAATAAACAGATTCTATTCCTGTCTTCCAAGGTGCTCAATAGCCTTGCCACGCTCCTCATTCATGATACGAGACATCGTCCTGCGAACCAACATATACGATGGAAGTCCTTCAAACTGGATGGGGTACCTTAACACTCGCTCTTGAACCTCATCCATCGCATGATTAAGTGTGGCGTAAGTGTCTTCAAGCTTTGCCTTCTTTGCACGACTATCTTCTTCTGCACGATCAGCTCGATGTGATTCTCTTATCCATCCTTCCTCTGCTATTTTCAGTATTCCGGAGGTTTCCTTCAGTTCCTTCTTCAGCTTCTCTATCTCCTCGGTCTTATCTTCGGTTTGACCCTTCTCATGAACCAGATCCCACTCCACGTTTCCTAAACGTGTATGAAGGGTCACAATCTCTCTATCCTTCTCCTCTAAAGTAGACTGCTAAACAGTCGCTCGCTCAGTCAATTCCTGAACCTCATCTTGTAACTCCACGTTACGATCATATAGTGTGTCATACATCTCAGCATCAACAGTGTACCGTGGTAGCTCCTCTTCTTCTTCCTCATCAAACTCCTCCTCAAGATCAGTCTCGGGCTCATGCTCCTGACCAACAACGGTGATCAATGGAGATGACTCCCTCTGAACTAACTGTTCCCTAACAACATGTATGTCTCGGGTCTCCTCCTCTGTAGGTACTATAGGTAATCGGGGTTCTTCCTCCCCAGCTTGACTAGCTTCTCCAACATTCGTCATCCTGACAATAAAGTTTTAAGTTTTAGTTACTAAGTCGTACTAACGAGCACATAAATTAACACATAGACACATAATGTATTTTATTATCTTCAATGAATTACCAAAAATTCATTTCTTAAAACTCGATAAGAGTTTTCCTTTACTATCTTCTTTCTATAAGGTTACTACCTAAGGTTGTTTCCCCCACCTAAGATTCATAACCTACGGCTTTGATACCAACCTGTGACACTCCCAAATCTGGGTACTTCGATTCCACGGGATTTGGTGTTCACTGTACAAATATCATCTATCTATCTACCCATAATAAATGCAAACCATGCAATAGATAGAATAAAACTTCTCCTTAAAAGGATTACAAAATTCGAATAATAATAATAATACAATCCCAGGTTTAAACTAACCTTAAAACATCTGTGCGGAATTCTAAACAATTAAGTCTTAACAACATCATAACTCAAGTCTTAAACATAAATCATCATCAATAAAATAAATACAAGTCTTCAACACTTGCTAACTTTGCTCTTGCCCTTACTAGTCAAAGGTTCATCACTTCTTTCATTCTTAACTGCAATGTTATTATATAGCAAGAGTGAGCACAAATGCCCACAAGTATAATAATGAAACAACAAAATAATAACTTGCGAATAATCAAAGACATCTGAATAAAAGCTCAACTTTTGAATCAAGAATAAATAACAAGAATCAAAAGAATTCTGAGGGTCATAAGACCTTGAACTATGTCCTAGGTTAACAAGGGTTATACTTGAAACCTTTAACAGTCATAAGACTATGGACCTTCTTCTCGTACTTAGGGGGATCAGCCCTTAGTACCATACTGTGCACAATATCTTAACGCTAAAGCGTAAATAATCCCCTATACAGGGTTGTTCATCTCAGTTTGACATTCGAGTCCGTACCAAAGGAAGTTTGGTTTGGATAATTCAATAAGGGTTCTGAAATTTAGAACATTCATCAACTAAGGACTAGCTGAATAAGTAAGGTTCACTAGTCTAAAAAGTTCGACAATAATGATATTCAATATGATTAATAATCTCAAGAAGTATACAATAGAACAATTATTGTATAACTGAATCATGCTTTGAAAGATAATCAATCTTTAATATAATACTCGAACTTGAATAATAGTTTAAGTTTAGGAAATTTGCTCAATGTAAAAGATAGAGTTAAGAAACTTGCTCAACATAAAAGTAACGTTTAAGTTTAAATAAACTTGCTTAATAGAATGGAGTTAGGGATAGGATACTTGCCTCGTGCGTAGATTACACTTTAACTAAGCACGTTCTTTGAATTAAATCCTACATAGCATTCATATACACAATACCAGTTAATTATAAATTAACTAATCAATATAAACTCATTCTCGTTGTCTACTTTAATTATTGACTAAACTTAGTCAAATTATCACGTTGTCACATAATTTATACTTCATGAATTATCAAACTAATTATGTATTTAATAATTCAATTCACATATAATATTTTATTACATGCTAAACAACTATTTTATCATCTCATAATACCTCTAACATGATTACATATTCATTACATCAATCCACTAACACTTGTTAGACTTTAACATTTTAAAAATACATTTCTGACATTTTCTAGAGAGTGGCGCTACGGCGCCATTAATGTGCTAAGGAGTCGCGCTGCGGCGCAGTGGCGCTGTGGTCGGGCCCTTGGCGCTGCGGCGCTGTGGCGCCGTGGCTCGAGTCTTGGCGCTGCGAGCGCTGTGGCGCTGTGGCGCGAGAAATCAGTTCTAGAGCTGGCGCCGCGGCGCGAGACCCCAGAAACTGAATCTCAGTTCGCGAAGAACACAGAGTTCAGCGAAATCAACACATTTTTAACACTAATTTCATCAAATCACATATACCCACATGTTATAATTCATGCATAATCATAATACCACATCTATAAAGTGATTTTAACCTATTAAAACATTTAATAACAGATTTAAAGCCTAACAATTCACTGACTTTGATGTTCATGAAGTTTTAGAAAACTTTATGTGAAAATTCTCCCTACGAATTCGTTATAACACCGAATTCGTTCGTTTAAGGCTTAAACTCTTCGTATTAACATGCATAACAACATACAAGTCTAAAATTTAGGGATAATATATGATCAATACATAAATTTTCACGTATAAGGCCTTAAGGCCATAAACCATACTCTGTAATTTTGTAGCAATCATATACGGTGTATTTTCATGGCACTGATAACATGGTCTACATAGTAAACATGTTATACTACTCGAATAATTACACATTCTTATAAAAATTATCATTTCCCAATTCACAGAGACTTACAGAATATATGAAAGCCATAATCATAAAACTTAAAAAGACGTGAAATAAGAATTTGGGTTTGGAGAAAATTACCCAGAGTATGAATGAGTAGAATTAAAGCCTTCTCAATTAATTCTTTAATTCACACAACTTACACTCTCCTTCAAAAATTTCTAAATCTCTCTCTGTGATGCTATGCCAGACTTAACAAATGAAGAAAAGAAAAGACGTATGATAATAAAGGGGAAAACTGACGCGCGTTATGGAGATCAGTTACCCATCATGGGTTAACTGCTTCTAACTCCCATTAGGGCTCCGTTTGGCTAGCTAGAATAGATTCCAAAAGTCATTTAATTAAATAAACCTCTTATACTATAGTTTAAATCATGTCACACCCACTTGCACAATAATTTATATATTTTATTTAATATAAATAAAATATAATAACTTCTCATAATTTCACATAGTCATATAATTAATTATTTCATTAATAAATAATGTCAATTTATTAAGTCTCTAATTAATAATTAAATTAATTAAATAACATCATGCTTAATTAAATAATTCATTTAATTCAACAAGTTCACATAATTATATACTTGAATAATAATTATTCTCCACATTAATTTAATAAATGCAACACATAAAATTAAATTAATCTACCACAATTGCATCAATTAATTATTTAATCCAATAATTAAATCATCGAAAAATATTTATTTAATTCAATAAATATTAAAATAAATTATAAAATTCTCGTTCGTCACACATACTCATGGCAGGAATGGTGCTTGTAGAAGCCATTTCTGATATACAAGAATAAAACTATTAATAAACCAATTAAATTTCTATTTGTACAAAAAATTTAACAGAATTCAATCAACAAATTTTGTTTATAAAAATTTGTATATCACAAATCCAAATTCTGTTTACAATTTTTTATTTATACAGTAACTAAATAATAGAACATATGATGATAATAGTATCTTACAACTACTTACAGTAATAAAATACATAATTTATGCAAAATTACAAGGAACATATGATGACAACAAATACTTGCGGTAATTCTGAAGACATGCAGAACATACAACATACAACATGCATGTAATTAGTCACCATGTACTTTTCAGAAAATAACACAAAAGTACGGTATTCACACCTTTCCAGAAAATATGCATTTATGGTAATAAACCATGCATTTTATACAACATGCATTTTATACAACGGTAATTAATTATAACTACTACTATTAAGGAATCTATGTTAATTAATAATAAAATATTCATGCAAAATTAATAATTGTCAAATTTTCTGACTAAACAGAAAATTCTGACTGAACGGAAGTGATATATTATATAATAACAGAATATAATAAATACAAAAATATTTTGACCGAATGAAAAATTAAAATAATAAATATATTTGCAAACAGGAAAATATGTTACCTAATAATAATATGTTAACATATTTATTAATAGTAGCATGATTATCATATAACTTTCATAATCATGACAAAGTAAACAATTCTGACGCCATAATAGATCAAGTATAAATAAATATACATTACTGATCACAGAATTATATTATTTAACTACACTTAACTGTATTATCATGCAACAAATTTCTAGAATTATGTTAGTACAGAAAATTTATTTTTTCTAAAACAATTTTCTGTTGAATTCAATTCTATAAATTAAATACAACTATATTTACAGAATAAATATAGATGGCACAATATACATAATAAGTCATGCATACTGTATACTCCGGAAAGTAATATAAAAAGAAATGGGTTCAGTTTTGAGGCTTACAAAACTGATTGTAATATTACAGTCAAACCGAATTAACATGTAATGAATATCTATCCGAACACTTAAATCTTATGCACACAATAACAGAAATAAATTTCCAGAATTTTAATGAACAAAATGCAATTTTTACAAAACAAAAACTTGTTTTAAAAAAAATTTCTATTCAGATAAAACAATTTTCTGTTCATATAAAACAATACTATAATTACAGAAAAATAAATTTGCTTTAAGATTGTTATCTGTAATATATAGTATTATTTAATAATGCATATAAATATAATAATAATAAATTATGCAGAACATAAATAAAATAAATTCGAGTCCTTTGAATTCACAAAGTCTCCTTAAAGCAAATTTATTCCCCCACAGATGCTAAGGGTACTTGAATAATTGCTTCCCAAGATAAAACGAATTTCAATTCTTAATTAGTAGCATTACAAAATTAAGAATTCATCGAACCAATTTTTATGTTATGTACCGAACTTTTTCAATAATGATGCAAATGATGCATGTAATTACAACTTACTTAATGATACTGGAAGGAAATGAAGAGCAGCGCACTGCACACTTTGCCAACAGAGAATGGAACGGAAAACGGGAAAAACGAGGAACAGAACAGGAAATAATTAAGAACGGAACGGGAATTTTCTGACAGAACGGGGAACGAGAATTTTCTGCAGAACGGAACGGGACTGAAATTTTCAAAACGAGAGGGAAAATTTGTTATTTTTTAAATGCTTTCCCACACCGTTCAGTTATAGGAAAATTCGCATATAACCGTCGTCAAAACGACGTAGTTTTGTGATGATAAAAAATATATATCACGAACCCGCCCGTCACGATCATGACCCGACCCGAGTCAATTTTCTCATTCAAATTCCATTTCTAACATTAACTAATCATAACTGAAGAAAACGAGTAACTAGACCATTTGATAAGAATATCAGACAAGAATACAGAAGTAATGATATGCAAATATTTGGAGCCAATTTCAAGAAAGTTTAAACAAAGAGACAGTATTTTTGAATTTTCTTCTGCATTTTAACCGAATATAATTTGATAAAATCCTAATTGTAGCCATCTGAGTATGCAAAATGTAAGATTAGACAAGTAAAGGAAGTTCTGCCACCAGAATAAAATACACCTTCGAGATTTTTTGTGAATAAAAGGTAGACGTATGAGACGATTTAGAGTATATATAGAATAGATTCTGTCCGTTTATAGATGGAACCATAATTTCTTCATTGATTACAGATATATGTTAATAACCGAAAACATTATGTTGCGAAGACCGTTTTGTAATAAAGTTGTGCAAAAATGAACAAGTACAATGCATTCTATAAAATGATCAGCTGTGCACAAAAACATCAGGAAACTATACCATAATCCAAAGAAAATTTCAAACAAATTTCAGTGCAATTACGCATAAAGTTTAAACCAAAGAAATGAAATCTGTAAGACCCCGAATTTTATGAAATAAAAGTATTCAATTTTTCTTATAATTACTATTCAGTAAATGGTTAAATTGATAAAAGTTTAAAGTTATGAGTGAAATATGATTTTTTTTCAAAATAAGCAAGTGGTTATAAAATAATCATTGTTGTCGGGGAATATTCGTTTGGTCGTGGAATATTCTTTCTGTCGGAGAATATTCGTACGACGGCGCAACTATTTGTGGGCCCCATAACGAATAACTGTCGGGTGAAGAAAAACGACAAATTTGAGTTTTTACAAATAACGGCGTAGTTGTTATCGTTAATACTGTTGAAATACCCGGTGGTTAAAATACAGTAATACGCGTTATTGCACAGTAGCACACGGTATTGCACAGTATTTTTGAAATTATTGATTCTTACGTAAGAAGGCACTACTCAATAATTGTTACAGCAATTACTGTTCAATATTTTATTTTATTGATTCAATAATTGCTACGTTGAAATTTTATATTATTGTTGTTCAATAATTGTCACTGCACAGTATTTCCCATTATCAGATCAATAATTCATATTATTTGAATAATATTATTAGATAACATTATTGGCAATGTCTAGAAAGTTCTGTCTAAGGAGAGGTTTGGTCACCTAATTGCGCGCCAGTAAGAAAAAATTCTTATTGGAAAGCCCCCTCTTTCCTGGGAACGGCCTGGTTGTCATAAATGTGATTCTGTAATATTATTTGTGAATAATTAATTATTGATTCATATGATAAGAAAATATTTATTTTATGTGGATATAAATGAGGGATATATTTTTGTGGTTAAAAAATGAAGGAGTTAATGTTGAGATTTTTATCCGTATTTTTGTCGGAATGGAGGTATTAAAAATCAGGATTTTTGAGATATTTTGCGGGGGTTATAATTTTTAATCCGACCATTGGATCGTGGTAATTTTTGGATATGTTATACATATATAAGTTGAGTATATGCCCACAAATTTTGAACCGTTAAAAATGAACGTATGATTTGTTATGAATTTTACGAGATGACTGGTTCAGAAATTGTTGAATTTTTGGAGTTTATCATTTTGGTGGAAAATTCTAGAATTGGTGGGTCCCACTTGTGGTTGGTGAAGAAATGTGCTGAATTATATTTCAAATGTGGTGGGTGGGAATAGTAGCAGGTAAAGCCATCAGGTTGCAGGTCAAACCTACCAAAATTTTCCTATAAATAGAGGGCTAAGTTAGAATTGAAAATCACACCAGAAACATAAGTTTTCTCTCTTTCTCTCTCTAGATTATTGAGTGTATTTTGTGAGTATTTAGATACTTGGTGAGTTGCTATTCATCAGTGCGAGTTTCCTTCAGCGTCATATCCGATATCCAATCTGAAGTGCTGCTCTTTGAGGTAAGGGATAGTAAGGGATAGTAAGGGATATTAAGGGATTTTAAAGGTTGTTATGATTTTCAGTTTCGTAATTTTTCTGAACTTCAAAAATTCTGGAAAAATTTGAAATGATATTTTGATGAGTTTTCTTGATTGTGTCCAAAAATGGTGATTTTTGGATGTATAGATTGAGAGTTATGAATTTTATGAGAAAAGACTATTTTAGAAGTAACAGCTTATAATTCCTTGTGGTTAACTCCAAAATTGATGAAATTTTTATTGGGAGTACATGTATATGATAGGAGTATACTCTGTGAATTTCAGAATTTTTAGATAAAAGTACAATTTTTGATAAATGTCTAAATATTCGGCTATTTTGGCCATATGAAAAATAGTAAATGACTTTTAAAAATTCTGAGAAAAATATATGTTCACTATGGGACTATATTATGCTAAATCCCAGAAAAAAAATATTTTTGGAACTGATTTGGTATTTTTCATGAAAATGGTCTAGTTATGAGTAAATGAATTAAATATGTTTTGTGAAGAAATAAAATTGGAAAATAGGATTTTATGGCTTGAGAATCCTATATGAGGTATATGCAGATTTTTTATGTGGGTTTTGGTTATTGATGATGAAATTTTATGAGTTTGGTATTTTAGAATGATTAAATGCATTATTTAGTAAAGTGTAAACAATTAAAATAAATTGTTTATAAATTTAAGTAATGTAATTCTTTCAATATCATTATACCGAAATATTGGTATGAATTTTATTGTAGAATTTCTATCTTTTGTGTCGGGGTTACTATTCATGAGTTACGAATATTACTCTTGAGATTAAAACTATATGTTGATCATATTATTTTTATCATCATATATAACATTTTTATAACCCTGATGTTGAAATTCTCTTTCACTGGAGTGTAAAGATGGGTAGATTATTGGTATGATCATGACTAGGGTTCTCTTTGGCCTGTAGTGCAAAGTTGAATTGTGACTGGTATGATCATGACCATTGAATTTATAAGTGAATATCTTTAGCTTAAGTGCAAAGGTGAATTGATCAACATGGTTATAATTATTGTTTATATAAATTCTGAAATGATTATATATTTCTTTGAGATATGAATATATTTGGCCTGTAGTGCAAATATGAACTGTTGAGGAATATCTTTGGCCTGTAGTGCAAAGATGAATTGTTGATGAATATCTTTGGCCCGTAGTGCAAAGATGACATGTTGTTGAATATCTTTGGCCAGTAGTGCAAAGATGAACAGATGTTGAGATGAACATGACCAACTGGTGATACAAATGAATATCTTTGGCCGTAGTGCAAAGATGAAGTTATTAGTATGATTATGAACAGGAAATGTGATTTGGTGTAACCATGATCTTTGATGTTTCAGGTAAAGATAGGTGATGAAAATTATCTTCGTCCTGGATGAGAAGAGGAATTTAGAACTACAGTTATGATTATGAGTTATTCATATGATTGTGGACCAGAATTGTTGATTGATGTTACAGGGATAAAACATTGTTGGTGGATTTTTAACATGGAGAAGATAATAGACTTTATAGTCTATTTGACTCTTCTAATGGATTGCTCGTTCCGCTGCAACTATGGTTGAAATTTTTATCATTTACCATATGTTCTAAATCTCTGATTTATTATTGATGAAGGCTATTGATAATTTAATTATCTTTAGTCATGATATTCTTTACTGAGCTAGTTGTGCTCACCCTTTTGCTTCACAATTCCTTTCAGGTAATAAGAGTGTAGCTGGGTCGAGCGGGGGTAACAAGGGAATAGAACGGTGGTCATCATTTAGTAGTTATATTTGGTGAAGAAAATAGGGTGAGGCGAACCCAACGTTGGAAGGGTGTTTTGTCACTATCATACAAGATGTCTAATGACATACAACCTCGTGTCATCATAAGACAGGGTTGTGCTCATCCACTTGCTGAGTATATCTATGGGCACTACCTATATAATCTTGGTGTTTGTTTGAAGTATAATTCTCAATTAGAGACAGTGGAGATAATGATAAGTCAAGAGAAGACTCACCATTGGGAAGAATATGATAGTAATCTTCTCGTTTTTCTTTGGGGTCTATTGGGTCAACCAAGGATAATTCTGTGGCCATATGATATCTATCATAACCTAGACGCGTGGCCTCCCATGTACGAAGGTTTCTTTGAGCACTTCCCAAAGATTCTAATTTCTAAAACAGTTTTTGACTATACCTTTATGTAAGGTGTTATTGTGAGGTGATGTCCACGGTTGGAACATGAGTCACATTTGGTATATATTTGTATCCAAACTCACAGCATATGTGTTGTTGTATTTTGCACGACAATTGTTGTAATAAAGTTGTAGTTGTTTTCTGTACCATGTATTTGGCGACTCAGAATAGGTTGGATGGAATGAACCTATTTTGGGGTAGTCACAGGTGGTATCAGAGCTTAGGGATATGATTTCTGGCGGAGATCGGGGAATACAACTAGGAGGGGAGAGATGAGTAAATCCTTCGCTAGTGTGTCCTACCTAAGCTTATTTGTTGGTCAGTCATAATATCGGGATATTATGTGATATGTTAATTTGTTCAATTAACCCTTATTTTGAAGCTGTATTCTAGAATGATATCTGAAATACAGGAGATGAGCAATGGAGAAATCATGATGATAGGGAAGATGGAATCTGAAATGAAAGCAAGGTATTCTCAACTCTTTGAAATACCAGGTACGTAAATTTCGGGGACGAAATTTCATAAGGAGGGGAGATTGTAAGACCCCGAATTTTATGAAATAAAAGTATTCAATTTTTCTTATAATTACTATTCAGTAAATGGTTAAATTGATAAAAGTTTAAAGTTATGAGTGAAATATGATTTTTTTTCAAAATAAGCAAGTGGTTATAAAATAATCATTGTTGTCGGGGAATATTCGTTTGGTCGTGGAATATTCTTTCTGTCGGAGAATATTCGTACGACGGCGCAACTATTTGTGGGCCCCATAACGAATAACTGTCGGGTGAAAAAAAACGACAAATTTGAGTTTTTACAAATAACGGCGTAGTTGTTATCGTTAATACTGTTGAAATACCCGGTGGTTAAAATACAGTAATACGCGTTATTGCACAGTAGCACACGGTATTGCACAGTATTTTTGAAATTATTGATTCTTACGTAAGAAGGCACTACTCAATAATTGTTACAGTAATTACTGTTCAATATTTTATTTTATTGATTCAATAATTGCTACGTTGAAATTTTATATTATTGTTGTTCAATAATTATCACTGCACAGTATTTCCCATTATCAGATCAATAATTCATATTATTTGAATAATATTATTAGATAACATTATTGGCAATGTCTAGAAAGTTCTGTCTAAGGAGAGGTTTGGTCATCTAATTGCGCGCCAGTAAGAAAAAATTCTTATTGGAAAGCCCCCTCTTTCCTGGGAACGGCCTGGTTGTCATAAATGTGATTCTGTAATATTATTTGTGAATAATTAATTATTGATTCATATGATAAGAAAATATTTATTTTATGTGGATATAAATGAGGGATATATTTTTGTGGTTAAAAAATGAAGGAGTTAATGTTGAGATTTTTATCCGTATTTTTGTCGGAATGGAGGTATTAAAAATCAGGGTTTTTGAGATATTTTGCGGGGGTTATAATTTTTAATCCGACCATTGGATCGTGGTAATTTTTGGATATGTTATACATATATAAGTTGAGTATATGCCCACAAATTTTGAACCGTTAAAAATGAACGTATGATTTGTTATGAATTTTACGAGATGACTGGTTCAGAAATTGTTGAATTTTTGGAGTTTATCATTTTGGTGGAAAATTCTAGAATTGGTGGGTCCCACTTGTGGTTGGTGAAGAAATGTGCTGAATTATATTTCAAATGTGGTGGGTGGGAATAGTAGCAGGTAAAGCCATCAGGTTGCAGGTCAAACCTACCAAAATTTTCCTATAAATAGAGGGCTAAGTTAGAATTGAAAATCACACCAGAAACATAAGTTTTCTCTCTTTCTCTCTCTAGATTATTGAGTGTATTTTGTGAGTATTTAGATACTTGGTGAGTTGCTATTCATCAGTGCGAGTTTCCTTCAGCGTCATATCCGATATCCAATCTGAAGTGCTGCTCTTTGAGGTAAGGGATAGTAAGGGATAGTAAGGGATAGTAAGGGATTTTAAAGGTTGTTATGATTTTCAGTTTCGTAATTTTTCTGAACTTCAAAAATTCTGGAAAAATTTGAAATGATATTTTGATGAGTTTTCTTGATTGTGTCCAAAAATGGTGATTTTTGGATGTATAGATTGAGAGTTATGAATTTTATGAGAAAAGACTATTTTAGAAGTAACAGCTTATAATTCCTTGTGGTTAACTCCAAAATTGATGAAATTTTTATTGGGAGTACATGTATATGATAGGAGTATACTCTGTGAATTTCAGAATTTTTAGATAAAAGTACAATTTTTGATAAATGTCTAAATATTCGGCTATTTTGGCCATATAAAAAATAGTAAATGACTTTTAAAAATTCTGAGAAAAATATATGTTCACTATGGGACTATATTATGCTAAATCCCAGAAATGAAATTTTTTTGGAACTGATTTGGTATTTTTCATGAAAATGGTCTAGTTATGAGTAAATGAATTAAATATGTTTTGTGAAGAAAAAAAATTGGAAAATAGGATTTTATGGCTTGAGAATCCTATATGAGGTATATGCAGATTTTTGATGAGGGTTTTGGTTATTGATGATGAAATTTTATGAGTTTGGTATTTTAGAATGATTAAATGCATTATTTAGTAAAGTGTAAACAATTAAAATAAATTGTTTATAAATTTAAGTAATGTTATTCTTTCAATATCATTATACCGAAATATTGGTATGAATTTTATTGTAGAATTTCTATCTTTTGTGTCGGGGTTACTATTCATGAGTTACGAATATTACTCTTGAGATTAAAACTATATGTTGATCATATTATTTTTATCATCATATATAACATTTTTATAACCCTGATGTTGAAATTCTCTTTCACTAGAGTGTAAAGATGGGTAGATTATTGGTATGATCATGACTAGGGTTCTCTTTGGCCTGTAGTGCAAAGTTGAATTGTGACTGGTATGATCATGACCATTGAATTTATAAGTGAATATCTTTAGCTTAAGTGCAAAGGTGAAATGATCAACATGGTTATAATTATTGTTTATATAAATTCTGAAATGATTATATATTTCTTTGAGATATGAATATATTTGGCCTGTAGTGCAAATATGAACTGTTGAGGAATATCTTTGGCCTGTAGTGCAAAGATGAATTGTTGATGAATATCTTTGGCCCGTAGTGCAAAGATGACATGTTGTTGAATATCTTTGGCCAGTAGTGCAAAGATGAACAGATGTTGAGATGAACATGACCAACTGGTGATACAAATGAATATCTTTGGCCGTAGTGCAAAGATGAAGTTATTAGTATGATTATGAACAGGAAATGTGATTTGGTGTAACCATGATCTTTGATGTTTCAGGTAAAGATAGGTGATGAAAATTATCTTCGTCCTGGATGAGAAGAGGAATTTAGAACTACAGTTATGATTATGAGTTATTCATATGATTGTGGACCAGAATTGTTGATTGATGTTACAGGGATAAAACATTGTTGGTGGATTTTTAACATGGAGAAGATAATAGACTTTATAGTCTATTTGACTCTTCTAATGGATTGCTCGTTCCGCTGCAACTATGGTTGAAATTTTTATCATTTACCATATGTTCTAAATCTCTGATTTATTATTGATGAAGGCTATTGATAATTTAATTATCTTTAGTCATGATATTCTTTACTGAGCTAGTTGTGCTCACCCTTTTGCTTCACAATTCCTTTCAGGTAATAAGAGTGTAGCTGGGTCGAGCGGGGGTAACAAGGGAATAGAACGGTGGTTATCATTTAGTAGTTATATTTGGTGAAGAAAATAGGGTGAGGCGAACCCAACGTTGGAAGGGTGTTTTGTCACAATCATACAAGATGTCTAATGACATACAACCTCGTGTCATCATAAGACAGGGTTGTGCTCATCCACTTGCTGAGTATATCTATGGGCACTACCTATATAATCTTGGTGTTTGTTTGAAGTATAATTCTCAATTAGAGACAGTGGAGATAATGATAAGTCAAGAGAAGACTCACCATTGGGAAGAATATGATAGTAATCTTCTCGTTTTTCTTTGGGGTCTATTGGGTCAACCAAGGATAATTCTGTGGCCATATGATATCTATCATAACCTAGACGCGTGGCCTCCCATGTACGAAGGTTTCTTTGAGCACTTCTCAAAGATTCTAATTTCTAAAACAGTTTTTGACTATACCTTTATGTAAGGTGTTATTGTAAGGTGATGTCCACGGTTGGAACATGAGTCACATTTGGTATATATTTGTATCCAAACTCACAGCATATGTGTTGTTGTATTTTGCACGACAATTGTTGTAATAAAGTTGTAGTTGTTTTCTGTACCATGTATTTGACGACTCAGAATAGGTTGGATGGAATGAACCTATTTTGGGGTAGTCACAAAATCACCAGAAAAAAACCTGCTATTTTTGAAATTATACCTAAAACGGCCAAAAGACAAACAGTTCAAGAGAAAATTGTTATCCTAGATTCTGGTAGAGAATTTTAAAAACACTGCTAGAATGACGTTTTATTATCTTTCTGGGCTTCCAAAATTATTACCAAAGCTATAAATAACCATGAACATTACTAAAATCAACCAATAGGAGCGCAACAACATGAGACTTATCATCTTTTGAAGGAAGAATTTACATTACCAAGCACCAAAAGAAGCAAGTAATGCCAAAAGACACTCATTGAACAGAAAAGGTTAACAAAAATGGTATCCCAATCTAATATATTTGTTTTTATGAAATCGATTTCAAAGTTCATGGCACTAAAAGCACTACAAGTCTACAACAAAAAACAAAGTCTTTGTCTAAAGAAATGCGTTGAGAAAGGGCAGATGTATAAAACCTTTCAACGAGATAGGACATTTTTAACTCTCTCAAAATGGAATCTGTTCCAAACATATATGTCAAACTTACCCAAATTCCAAGAGCTAGGATCGAATTGGTATCTCAATACTAACTTGATCCAAGTTCTCTTATGGAATTGCACATTCAATGAGCATTCTCAATACTATGCCTTGAAAAGGACTCGAACCTCCACACTCTTTAGACACGTGAGACTCAAATAAGGTAGTATCTATTGCAAAACCTACAATAAGAAGGAACTTCACAAAGAAGAAGCAAAAGAAACATAATATAATGGAAAAATTATACGTACCCGTTGGCATCAACCACTGTTCTAGAAATCTTCATTTTCCTTGTTGATCCTGAATACAGCTCCTCAAGGGTATAAGGTAATTTGCTCTCAACTGGCGGTGGTTTCTTAGGCATGCTAGATCCAGTACCATCGCTATATGTTCTAAAGATATTTTCACCCCCAAATATCCCTCCTCCATCTGATAAATACCTCATTGACCTCCCAGTGCCTGCTAATCCAAATCCAAAAGGGCTACTCCCAAAGAACTCTGCAAATATATCTTCAGCATTTCGAGGAAAAAATCCTTCCGGAAATCCATTAGCGTCACTAGAACCAGGTGGTGCCATGTCTTTTAAAAAAATTGTACCTCGGGCCATTTCTTTTTCTATTTACATTTTTAGTTGTTTTGTTAAAAGAGAGTAGAAATAAAGGGTAAAAAAATTTGCTCAAAGCTATTCACTTTCACAGGGTTGCCTGGTATTTTGAAACCACTTTGCTTGCGGATCAAGTAGTTGGATCAATAGTCTTTTACCATAAAAATGGTTGTATGCTCAGCATTGCCCCATGTGATGTGTGAACAACAACAACTGTGTATCATAATCAGTACATTAGTTAAATACCGATAAATACTGATAAAAAAGGTAAAGCTTGCAAATTTATTATTGATTAAAAGTAAATAAAAATTACAAAACCCATGGAACCAACAACTTTGATCTATAAATAAAAAGTTGAACCTAGTCCACTCATAAGCTTATGAAGGAGGAAGAGAAAGTATAGTTGACTCAATGCCCTTCAAATTATGTGAAGGTTTATGAAGGCATTCACAAACAGATCCTTCTCCCAAATAAGGAGGCAACTCTTGACACTTGAAGCTAATCAATTTTCCTTGTATGCATCCCTACATATTTTTCCACAAGATGCCAAGTCACATTGGATTATGACTTTGAAGCCTTGTGCCACTTTGAGATTATTAGTAGCCATGCCCATCAATATTGTCATAACCATCAAACTTGCAACCAATTTGAATGGAACCACAATGGAGCTTTTTCTCTCCACTATTAATTTGCAGAGAATCTTTTTTTAAAAAAAAATTGGAAAATTAAATATATATATATATATATATATATATATATATATATATAACTAGAACTATAGAAAATTAACTAAGATTGTATTATGAGTAGTATTGTAAATGAAGAGGCCATATATTTATAGTGGAGTTTGTAGTATACTCTCCTGATTTGACTTCCATCATTAAATTGATTATTTATGAAATTAATAAATCTCAAAAATTTCCAACATAATAAACTATGAAGAATTTATTTACGACTAATATCAAGTTTTTAATAATTCTATATAAATATTTTTAATTATTAGTTTTAAAAATTGTTAATTTGACCATTAAAATCAAACTAAAACATTTATTATGGGGTGGAGGGGGAAAAATTTTTAGGAGAAAATAAAGGGATCTGATATTTCAGGGCAAGAATTATGGATACTGAAAAATTGTTTTTTTGGACAGATTTATCCTTGATGATTAGATTTGATTATGGTGATTCTGGTGGCTCACACTATTTTATTGACGAGGGCATATCTGTATAAAAGAAAGTAAATATCTTGTTCTATAATTTTTGCTTTGTTAATATCAAATTTTAGGAGAAAATTAAGGGAGATGATTTTTCTAGAATTGGTTTATTTTCAGAGAAAATTAAGGCAAGTGATTTCTACCATTCATTTTTGGAGGAAATCAAGGCAGGTACTTGGAGTTAATTTTTTAAGTTAATTTATTTAGGGGGGGTGTATTCAATTAAGATTTTTAAAGACTTTTAAAGATTTTAAAAGTTTGGTTGTATTATCAAGACATTTAAAGAGTTTATAAAAGTTTAGTGGTACCCGTTCGAAAGCTTCTAATAAAAAGAGGAAAGAAATTTGTTTAACAAATGTGAGATAAAATTATAAAATTCTCATATCAATTGTAAAGATTATGTATTATAATATATGAAAATAGAAAATATATGATGTGTATGTGTATGTTTTTTTTAGTTTTCTGGCATTTTAAATGAAGGAAATCACTGTTAATTTTTGATATATCATCCATATTCGTCATCAAGTGTCTTTGATGTATTATAGTGAAATAATGTAATATGTGGTTGTATTCCTGCATGACAAATTGACAGAATCGTTATCTTTCCATTATAAAAAAAGGAAAAAACACACTGCTTCGATATATGTTAGGCGCATAAAAAAGGTCTACACAATCAAACAAAATTAGCAGCAGTTAAGATGGATATATATATATATATATATATATATATATATATATATATATATATATATATATATATATATATACACTGTCCGGATATTAAGCTCACCCCTTATTCAACTCACCCGAGCTCACCCCCCTTTAGCGACGGACCGGACGACGGTTCGATCATACAACCGCCATCTATACTTTTAGCGACACTATATGTTGTCCGTCGCTAAAAGTATAGATGACGGTTGTATGACCGAACCGTCGCCGGGTCCGTCGTTAAAGGAGGGTGAGTTTGGGTGAGTTGAATAAGGGGTAAGCTTAAGATCCGGACTCTCTCTCTCTCTATATGTATATATATATATATATATATATATATATATATATATATATATATATATATACACATTGGTAAAACAATCAATTATTAGTAAAAAGCGTACGCATATGCATAAAGTTTATATAGCTCAATGAAGAATGAGCTTAATTTTTGTATTGCGTCTGTAGTTTTTAAAGTTTTATTGGTATCCGAGTATCCAAATGTATCATGAGAGTAGAATAATTTGAACGCTTTCAACATATATAAAATCTCATGCCACAATAATATAATGAGATTTACTCTAGTTCATGAAAAAAGTGGGAGAGGTTGTACACATGGGGTAATTAACAATTAATATAAGTTGCAAGATACTCCATCCGTTCCTAAAAGATTGTCGTTTTAGAAAAAAAAATTATTCCAAAAAGTTTATCGTTTACAACTTTCGAGTAGAATAAATTATTTAATGTCCTATATTACCCCTACCTTTTTCTCATTATCCTAAGAAATTCTCTCCCTTATATTAATAGTTTTTAATTTTTCATAAAGGGGTAGTGATGAAATTTTAAACAAATTTTACTTGGTAAATGATACTTTCTTAATCCATGTGTCAAAATCTTAAACGACAATCTTTTAGGAACGGAGGTAGTATATTAGAAGTATACAAAAGTCTATCACAGTCTTTATAAAAAATTTATAAAAGTTTGTTACTTATTTCATGAAGTCTATAAAAGTCATTTTAAAAAAGTCTTTAAAGTCTGTGAAAGTCATTAAAATCCTACAAATTCTACAAAAGTCAGTCACTTAAAAAAAGTCTTTAAAAATCTTAATTGAATACACCCCCTTATATTAAATCTTAAAATTGAGATGAATTTGTTTGGCCATACTTAATACAATCATAATTATTTTAGAAACTATATAAAAAAGTATTATTAATTATAAAAATTACATGAATCAAATTAATTTTAAATTCTACTTCAACAAATTGACAGGAAACTTTATTGTGAAACAAAAATAATAATAATTACATGTTATTGATAATAGAAATAAGAATAATTTATTTGTAACTGAGTAATGATATATAACATACCTTAGAGTTTTTTTTATAAAAAAAAATAATGGTTAGAATATCTGTATATCTTAGATGAGTTCATCTTCAAAAAGTTAATTATTATAGTGGAGAAATTAAGCCAATACGTAATCATGACAATTTTCTCAATAATTATTCCAATAGTAAAGTTGATATAAAATTTTGGAAAAATCATCTAAAAAGTGTCTAATGCATAATAAATTTAAAATATTACATAAAAAAATTATTTAAAAAGCGTGGAAATATTAATACTCAAATAATTAAATTCTATATAGATATAGAAAAGGGGCAAAAAGAATAGGCCTTATTATTCCAACATGTTCCCTTATGCTATGTTTGTTTGTAAGGATTACACTTGGAATATGACTATTAATCGCAAGTGTCTTGTTTGTATTTAAATTTGAGCTTGGGACTATTAGTCCTACGATTATAAAATAACTTAAAGATGTGGGACTATTAGTTCGGCTTTGCTACACTTGTTTGATTACCTGAAGAACGCTTTCAGTGTTACGTACGTCTTTAGATGGAGTTTTTAGAAGTTTTTTGGCAAATGCCCTTCAACTTTTAAAATAATTTATATTTTGTTTTTTTTTGTTTTTTTGTCTTTCTATTTAGTTCTTTGAAATTCTGTCAGAATTAATTGGGTGCTAGTAATTTATGAATTAATCTTTATTAGGCCTAAGAGGGTGAGAAAAAGTACAATTCTGGGTGTTGACTCGAAACTTACTGGCTCTCTATGGAACGTTAATGGAATATTATCTAATTCCCGTTCAATATTATGTTGTCTGCCTAACTACTTTCTGTTTGTT
Organism: Panax notoginseng; assembly: GCA_016801055.1. Lineage (NCBI taxonomy): Eukaryota > Viridiplantae > Streptophyta > Magnoliopsida > Apiales > Araliaceae > Panax > Panax notoginseng. The sequence continues at coordinate 35,918,762 of CM029020.1, forward strand.
ACTCAAATATTGCTGTGAATAACAAAATCAAATTCAAGCAAAGAAATTTTAATAAAACACCTAAAAAAATTAGGTGCCTACTTTGCAAAGTGTGTGATCAAAGTACTAAACCAAATCCTTTTTCATGGAATGAAGTCCTCTCAGCCTACTAAAATGAAACAAGTCTGTAATCGCATGCAAAGAAGAGATGGGGTCTCTTGGAATTTGGTTATTTCACGGTATGTTTTTTTTATGTAATTCTTTGTGTTGGTTGTGATACTTCACAAACAAGTCATTTGGTAATGCATAGCCCCATATGACCCAAATGACATACTTGTAATATACTTCATTTAGTAGTCCAAAGCTGACCCAAATGAGATAGTTTTGCTATATTGATTTTACCATTAGGAAGAGTTCTAGTTAATGTGTAGCCCCAAACACACGCACCAAAGCAAAAATTGTAACCGAAATTGCAGTTACTAAAATTTAGAAAATCACGCTTAACAACCAATTTTTGAGGTTTGGCTTTTGTTTATTTTTTAAAACCAATAGCTAATAACAAACATTAAGCTTAAATATGCTTCATGACTTAAAACGAAAATATGGCAGTTAATTGAGGAGATTAGTTGAGCATTTATTTTTAAAGCATCTCTAAAGTATGATAGCAAAGGTTCATTCTCAGAGGATGTATATAGATATACATATGCATATCTATGTATGTATCACTAGAGGTGTATTCTTGTCATTCTTTTGTGTTTATATCTCCAACTGTAGTTAAATTTGATGCCATCAATGGTAATGAATAAGAGGGGTTTCTCAATTTACTCCAATTTCATTTCATGATATGTAATTACATTACCCATAAAGGTGAAAATCTCTCTTGTTTTACATCAATTGAAAACCTAGAAGGATTATAAGCTAATTTATTTGGTTATGAAATTTAACAATAACTAATTCTCCAAGCCACCTCCTACTGATGAACTAGGAAGTAGACTCCTCCTGTATTGCAACAACTAGTATGAAATTACTAGTTGAGCTCACCATTTGCTTTCATTGTTCTCTTCACAAAATGAGAACGTAGTCGGGACTAGTCGATGAATGGAGTGACGGTCCGAGATGGTGGTTGTAGTAGTCCTCACTATTTTATAAAATAGTGTGATAATAATTGTAATGAGGACTCCATTTGAGTTTTAATATTGTCTATGAGACAATATTCGTGCTAAAACTCTCACCTACACTTTTTTCATATTGTATAAATGAAGTTTGTATTTAAATTCTGTACCATATATTTGGCAACTTAGAATGGGTTGTGTATACCTATTTTGTGGGCATCACGGATGGTTTCAAAGATTAGGGATATGATCACTAGCTGAGACTTGAGGCTAGAACTAGGAGGGGAGAGATGGATAAATTCTTTGCTAGTATGATCTACCTAAGCTTATTTGTTATTTATGACTAAAAGACAAATTGTACCCCAAACTTTACACCGATGTTAATATTTGCACCCCAAAGTGAAAAAGGTGTCTAAGTACACCCCATACTTTACTTATGCGAAACAGATTGCACACTTTTGTCAATTAGCCGATCAAAAGTGACCGGCTAAGGCTGTAATGTGAATTTCGAGGGGTATTTAAGTCTTTTCTCTTTTATCTTCTCCTTCTCTCTAAGCTTGGGGTGGGGTGCACATTGTCTTCTAATCTCTTTCCCTTATCTCTCTCTCCTCCATAATTAATTTTCTCTCTTAAATGCAATGAACGACAATAATGGAAGTACGAAGCAAATTCCGTCGGATAACCCCGACACAAAGCCTGAAGAAAAAGAAGTGTATCTAGTCATGCTCTGGTATCTTTGATTAAAGTGGGCAGTTTGGAGTGGGTGGAAGTTGAGGGTGAGATTAAAGTGTCAGCTTTGATTGGTAGTTGCATATTCCATTGATAGCAAAAGAGACATAATTCTCATCATTAAAAAGTAAACTCCCTGAAAATGCAGCAATGTCTTTCTTCTGGGTAGAAGACTGGTCATCACACTGCCCTGTCCTAGGGTTTTGTCCTCCTACACCAATCGGCCATGTGGTAAAAAAAACAGAGGGTGCCCTTAGACACCCCGTAAGGACACTTGGACCCAATTTAGATAATACAATCCTGTGAAAATGTAACTTTGATCATTACTCATTTTTACACCAATCGCATAAAAGTTTCACGCATTTTATGCCCCCAACACTGAAAAGACATGGTCGTTTTTACCCAACTAAGCTTCCAAGATTTTATCACCATTTTCCATGGTCTCACAAAGATGGAACATTTCAAGGACTGCAACTTGTGACTTTGTCCCTACCATAATTGGAAGTAAATACACCTTAGTTTTTTTCTACTAAAAGTAGAAATATGTAAAACATGAACTATTGCGAGTCTAGTCTCTGTTTGAAAGTTCTGCTACATATATTGTACTTCACAAAACTTATTTCAAGCTCATGTGCAGGAAACAGAACTATTTTTGTTTGTATCTCTAGTACAAATACTGTGTAATAACAAGAACTCTCTTTGATAAACAGGACATTACAACTAAGAAACTGGACAATACATTAGACCATTTGATTTTTGTGAATTTCATGTGGGCTGCTGGAAGCTGCATTACTATGCTTTTTGCTTCCTATTTTGGCACATCAAACAAAGAGCAACCGAAAAATGAGAGGAAATTTTTACCTTCCAATAGTGGGTGTTGAACATCCATCTACTCCTAAACTAAAACTGAAGAGTAGGAGATAGTTGATGTTTCCTTTGCCCTGTAAAAAATGTCAAGATTTACTTTCTTTTTTTTTTGTTACCTCAATAGAAAAAGTTCAAATTATTAAGAGAAAGTCATGATCAAGTAACAAAAGCGAACCAATGTAATAGACAACGCAAGAAAGAAATACATACCAATACCAAGGTGTATTCATACTAGCATATCTTGTTGTTCCCGTCAAGTTTTTATTCTCTCTGCAGTTCCATGATCATATGTAATTTTGAGCATGTCGTGTCTAGCAATAGATTCTCATACAAGGATTTGGAGACAACAAAAGGGATTGAAGGTGGTGATCAGATCATCAAAATTAAGGAGGAGATGGACAAAAAAAGATTTTGGATCCTACCGAATTCCAAAAACCAAACCAAACCAAAACCACCATTGACAGTTCAACCAAGAACCAAACCGAGTTTCTCAAGCTCACATCTAATATTTCATTACCCAAAAACAAAACCAAATTCATCAAACCCACCACAAATTCAAACTTACCCACTATCAAAACCCAGCTCAAGAAGCTCAATTCCACTTCAAAACCATCAAATTCAACCAAACCCACTTCACTTTCCTCAAAGAAATCCTCAGATCTAACCAAACCAAATTTAGATTCTGATTTTTGAAAGCTTAAAGGTTCTTCTTCGGTGCATGGATTCCTGTTTCTGATCTTCTTCCTCCTCATCGATCGAGACTTCTTCCTCTATTTCGATCGAGACTTCTTCCTCTTTTTCAGACATTTAATGTTTTGACAGTGACAAGAATTGGAAGGGTTTTTGGCAAGAATATTTCATCGGCTTGGAGATAATGATTTAACGGTAAAAGCAGAGGCAGTAGTAGAGTTTTGGTAGCTTATTTCGGTTCAATATTGGAGAAGATAAGGAAAAGACTTGAATACCCCTTTAAATTCCTTAGCCGGTCACTTTTGACAGGCTAATTGACGAAAGTGTGCAATATGTTTCGCATAAGTAAAGTATGGGGTGTACTTAGACATTTTTTTCACTTTAGGATGCAAATATCAACATCGGTGTAAAGTTTGGGGTGAAATTTATCTTTTAGTCGTTATTTAATTAGTCGGTCAGAATATAGAGATAATATGTGGCATGTCAATTAACCCTTTTTTGTGGCAGTGTTTGAAAATGGCATCTGAAAATGTTGAGATAAGCAATGGAACACATGAGACCGTTGAGTCACCGATGATCAATAACCAGGATAATGTACATCATGAAGGCAATAATCCTCATGTAAACAACAACACCGACCAAATGATGATGGGATGTTTAGGAGCTTTCTGCAATTCATGCAACATCAGGCGAGAGAGACTCATGTTCAAAATACAAGTGGAAACACTGGCAACTCACAACTGGTCACTGCTAAGCAATTCAAGGAGCTGGGACCACCGGAGTTTTTGGTAAAGCTAGAGCCACTTAAGGCAAAGACTTGGATTAAGAAGATCACCAAGATATTTGATATCTTGGGATGCTCTGAGGAGCAAAATGTTCCATTTGCCACCTACATGTTGCTAGGAGAGGCAGATTATTGGTGGGAATCTGTCAAACGTACTCACCCTTCTGCACTGAAGATGTCTTGGAAAAAGTTTCAAAAATTGTTCAACGACAACTATTTTCCTGAAAGTATTCGTCACATGAAAGAGGTAGAATTTATCAAGTTGGAACAAAATAATATGACCATGTCGTAATACGAGGCTAAGTTTACGGAGTTATCCCGATTTGAATCCCATTTGGTTGATAATGAGGAGCTAATGAAGTGAATGTTTCTGCGAGGTTTGAAACCCGAAATACGTCAATACCTCATTTCTCACAAACTTTGCTTGTATTCAGAAGTTGTGAATAGGTCTCAGTTATTGAAGCACGATAATGAGTCAACTCAACCAAAAGATAGCAGTCAGCAAAATGATAATACTAGTGGCAGCAATCATCGAAGCGGTGATAACAAATGTGAAGGAAATTAACATGCCAGAAATGGTAACCACTTCGGTGGTAATCCTGGCCAAGATAATAGAAGTGAAAATTTTAAGAATAGGAGATTCAGTAATGATGGAAAGACGTCAGCACCAGCACCCATTGTTAAGGAAAGAGAACGACCACCGGTCATATGCTACAAATACGGAGGGGAGGGACACAACAATCTAAACTGCACGCACAAACCCAAAGCGTGTTACAATTGCATAAGAGAATGTCACCTAGCTCGATTTTGTCGTGTAGTGCCAAGTCCAGCTAGGATGGTGACACCAAATGCCGTCCTAGACAAGTCAAAACCGATAGTTTAAGGGAGAGCGTTTGTCGTGACCTCCCAAAAAGAGAGAAACCAGAACGAAATTATCACGGGTAAGCTAATCATAAACTCTTGCAAAGTCTATACCTTATTTGATACCGGTTCTACCCATTCTTTTATTTCATCTACGTGCGCTCAACGTTTAAATTTGACTCCAGAGAAATTAGACTTTGACTTATCTGTTGAAACTCCGTTGGGAGAAACCTTCATTACATCCATTATTTATAAATCTTGTTTGATTCAAATCGGTACCCTTACATTACCTGTTGGTCTCATCTCTTTGAAAATACTTGCATTTGATGTGATTTTAGGGATTGATTAGTTAACTACTCATCATGATAAAATTGATTATTTTTGTAAGGTTGTTAGCTTTTATATTCCTAACCAACCTATTATACGAATTCAAGCAACCAAACCACTAAAGTCAATCAGTGTCATATCAAGCCATAAAGTCATTCGTTTATTAAAAAATGGATGTCAACCTTTCTTAGCCCATGTCACGAATTTAAACAAAAATACGTCAGATTTGATGTTATTTATATTGTTAATAAATTTCCTGACGTATTCCCTGAAAAACTTCCTGGACTACCCCAGGAGCATGAAATCGAGTTTTGTATTGACCTTGAACCCGGTACAAAATCAATTTCTAAAACTCCATATCGAATGGCTCCTATTGAACTTTAGGAGTTAAAAACGTAACTGCAGGAATTGTTAGACATCAGTTTCATTCGTCCTAGTACGTCTCCTTGGGGTGCTCCTGTTCTATTCGTAAAGAAGAAAGATGGGAGTATGCGGCTTTGCATTGACTATCGGGAGTTGAATCATGTCACTATTAAAAATAGGTACCCGTTACCTCGCATTGATGACCTGTTTGACCAGTTACAAGGCGTTAAATTCTTTTCAAAGATTGATCTTCGTTTCGGATATTATCAGTTAAAGATTAAAACTGATGACATTCTAAAGACTGCTTTTAGAACTCGGTACGGGCATTACGAATTCCTAGTCATATCTTTTGGATTGACCAATGTTCTTGCTGCCTTCATGGATATGATGAACCGAGTATTCAAGGAATATTTGGATTATTTTGTGGTTATCTTTATTGATGCCATCCTCATAGTGTAAGACCCCGAATTTTATGAAATAAAAGTATTCAATTTTTCTTATAATTACTATTCAGTAAATGGTTAAATTGATAAAAGTTTAAAGTTATGGGTGAAATGTGAATATTTTTTTCAAAATAAGCAAGTGGTTATAAAATAATCATTGTTGTCGGGGAATATTCGTTTGGTCGTAGAATATTCTTTCTGTCGGGGATATTCGTACGACGACGCAGCTATTTGTGGGCCCCATAACGAATAACTGTCGGATGACGATAACGACAAAAATTTAAGTTTTTACAAATAACGGCGTAGTTGTTACCGTTAACACTGTTAGAATACCCAGTGGTTAAAATACAGTAATACGCGTTATTGCACAGTAGCACACGGTATTGCATAGTATTTTTGAAATTATTGATTCTTACGTAAGAAGGCACTACTCAATAATTGTTACAGTAATTACTGTTCAATATTTTATTTTATTGATTCAATAATTGCTACGTTGAAATTTTGTATTATTGTTGTTCAATAATTGTTGCTGCACAGTATTTTCTATTATCAGATCAATAATTCATATTATTTGAATAATATTATTAGATAACATTATTGTCAATGTCTAGAAAGTTCTGTCTAAGGAGAGGTTTGGTCATCTAATTGCGCGCCAGTAAGGAGAAATTCTTATTGGAAAGCCCCCTCTTTCCTGGGAACGGCCTGGTTGTCATAAATGTGATTCTGTAATATTATTTGTGAATAATTAATTATTGATTCATATGATAAGGAAATATTTATTTTATGTGGATATAAATGAGGGATATATTTTTGTGGTTAAAAATGTAGGAGTTAATGTTGAGATTTTTATCCGTATTTTTGTCGGAATGGAGGTATTAAAAATCAGGGTTTTTTGAGAAATATTGCGGGTGTTATAATTTTTAATCCGACCGTTGGATCGTGGTAATATTTGGATATGTTATACATATATAAGTTGAGTATATGTCCACAAATTTTGAACCGTTAAAAATGAACGTATGATTTATTATGAATTTTACGAGATGACTAGTTCAGAAATTGTTGAATTTTCGGAGTTTATCATTTTGGTGGAAAATTCTAGAATTGGTGGGCCCCACTTGTGGTTGGTGAAGAAATGTGCTGAATTATATTTCAAATGTGGTAGGTGGGAATAGTAGCAGGTAAAGCCATCAGGTTGCAGGTCAAACCTACCAAAATTTTCCTATAAATAGAGGGCTAAGTTAGAATTGAAAATCACACCAGAAACATAAGCTTTCTCTCTCTCTCTCTCTCTAGATTATTGAGTGTATTTTGTGAGTATTTAGATACTTGGTGAGTTGCTATTCATCAGTGCAAGTTTCCTTCAGCATCATATCCGATATCCAGTCAGAAGTACTGCTCTTTTGAGGTAAGGGATAGTAAGGGATAGTAAGGGATTTTAAGGGTTGTTATGATTTTCAGTTTCGTAATTTTTCTGAACTTCAAAAATTCTGGAAAAATTTGAAATGATAATTTGATGAGTTTTCTTGATTGTGTCCAAAAATGGTGATTTTTGGATGTATAGATTGAGAGTTGTGAATTTTATGAGAAAAGACTATTTTAAAAGTAATCGCTTATAATTCCTTGTGGTTAACTCTAAAATTGATGAAATTTTTATTGGGAGTACATGTATATGATAGGAGTATACTCTGTGAATTTTAGAATTTTTAGATAAAAGTACAATTTTTGATAAATGTCTAAATATTCGGCTGTTTTGGCCATATGAAAAATAGTAAATGACTTTTAAAAATTTTGAGAAAAATATATGTTCACTATGGGACTATATTATGCTAAATCCCAGAAAAGAAATATTTTTGGAACTGATTTGGTATTTTTTCATGAAAATGGTCTAGTTATGAGTAAATGAATTAAATATGTTTTGTGAAGAAAGAAAATTGGAAAATAGGATTTTATGGCTTGAGAATCCTATATGAGGTATATGCAGATTTTTGATGAGGGTTTTGGTTATTGATGATGAAATTGTAAGAGTTGGCATTTATGATGATTAAATGCATTAATTAGTAAAGTGTAAACAATTTAAATAAATTGTTTATAAGCTTAAGAAATGTTATTCTTTCAATATCATTATACCGAAGTATTGGTATGAATTTTATTGTGGAATTTCTACCTTTTTGAGTCGGTGTTACTATTCACGAGTTACTATTCATGAGTTACTATTCACGAGTTACTATTCACGATAAAATTGGTTTCTTTTTACTAACCAAATTATAGTTGATTTATGAATATTACTCTTGAGATTAAATCTATATGTTGATTATATTGATTTTATTATTATATATAACATTTTTATAACTCTGATGTTGAATTTCTCTTTCACTGGAGTGTAAAGATGGGTAGATTATTGGTATGATCATGACTAGGGTTCTCTTTGGCCTGTAGTGCAAAGTTGAATTGTGACTGGTATGATCATGACCATTGAATTTACAATTGAATATCTTTAGCTTAAGTGTAAAGATGAATTGATTAACATGGTTATAATTATGGTGTATATAAATTCTGAAATGATTATATATTTCTTTGAGATATGAATATATTTGGCCTGTAGTGCAAATATGAATTGTTGAGGAATATCTTTGGCCTGTAGTGCAAAGATGAATTGTAGAGGAATATCTTTGGCCTGTAGTGCAAAGATGAATTGTAGATGAATATCTTTGGCCTGTAGTGCAAAGATGGTCTGTTGATGAATATCTTTGGCCGTAGTGCAAAGATAAACTGTTGTTGAATATCTTTGGTCGTAGTGCAAAGATGGATTTATTAGTATGATTATGAACAGGAACTGTGATTTGGTATAACCATGATCTTTGATGTTTCAGGTAAAGACATGTGATGAAAATATTTCTTCGTCCTGGTGTGAAGAAAAATTTAGAATCACAATTATGATTATGAGTTATTCATATGATTGTGGAAAGGAACTGTTGATTGATGTTACAGGGATAAAACATTGTTGATGGATTTTTAACATGGAGAAGATAATAGACTTTATAGTCTATTTGACTCTTCTAATGGATTGCTCGTTCCGCTGCAACTATGGTTGAAATTTTTATCATTTACCATATGTTCTAAATCTCTGATTTATTATTGATGAAGGCTACTGATAATTTAATTATCTTTAGTCATGATATTCTTTACTGAGCTAGTTGTGCTCACCCTTTTGCTTCACAATTCCTTTCAGGTAATAAGAGTGTAGCTGGGTCGAGCGAGGGTAAAGGGGAAATAGAACGGTGGTCTCTAGCTGTGGATGTTCTCCCGAAGCAGTATAGAAAAGTTCATTTAGTAGTTATATTTGGTGAATCCAATAGGGTAAGGTGTACCCAACGTTGGAAGGGTGGTTTGCCACTATCATACAAGATGTCTAACGACATACAACCTCGTGTCATCATAAGACAGGGATGTGCTCATCCACTTGCTGAGTATATATACGAGCACTACCTATATAATCTTGGTGTTTGTTTAAAGTATAATTCTCAGTTAGAGACAGTGGAGATAATGATAAGTCAAGAGAAGACTCACCATTGGGAAGAATATGATAGTAATCTTCTCGTTTTTCTTTGGGGTCTATTGGGTCAACCAAGGATAATTCTGTGGCCATATGATATCTATCATAACCTAGACGCGTGGCCTCCCATGTACGAAGGTTTCCTTGAGCACTTCCCAAAGATTCTAATTTCTAAAACAGTTTTTGACTATACCTTTATGTAAGGTGTTATTGTGAGCTGATGTCCACGGTTGGAACATGAGTCACATTTGGTATATATTTGTATCCAAACTCACAGCATATGTGTTGTTGTATTTTGCACGACAATTGTTGTAATAAAGTTGTAGTTATTTTCTGTACCATGTATTTGACGACTCAGAATGGGTTGGATGGAATGGACCTATTTTGGGGTTGTCACAGTGGTATCAGAGCTTGGGGATATGATCTCTGGCGGAGATCGGGGAATACAACTAGGAGGGGAGAGATGAGTAAATCCTTCGCTAGTGTTTCCTACCTAAGCTTATTTGTTGGTCAGTCATAATATCGGGATATTATGTGATATGTTAATTTGTTAAATTAACACTTATTTTGAAGCTGTATTCTAGAATGTTATTTGAAATACAGGAGATGAGCAATGGAGAAATTATGATGACAGAGAAGATGGAATTGAAATGAAAGGAAGGTATTCTCAACTCTTTGAAATACCAGGTACGTAAATTTCGGGGACGAAATTTCATAAGGAGGGGAGATTGTAAGACCCCGAATTTTATGAAATAAAAGTATTCAATTTTTCTTATAATTACTATTCAGTAAATGGTTAAATTGATAAAAGTTTAAAGTTATGGGTGAAATATGAAATTTTTTTTCAAAATAAGCAAGTGGTTATAAAATAATCATTGTTGTCGGGGAATATTCGTTTGGTCGTGGAATATTCTTTCTGTCGGGGAATATTCGTACGACGGCGCAGCTATTTGTGGGCCCCATAACGAATAACTGTCGGATGAAGATAACGACAAAAATTGAGTTTTTACAAATAACGGCGTAGTTGTTACCGTTAACACTGTTAGAATACCCGTGGTTAAAATACAGTAATACGCGTTATTGCACAGTAGCACACGGTATTGCATAGTATTTTTGAAATTATTGATTCTTACGTAAGAAGGCACTACTCAATAATTGTTACAGTAATTACTGTTCAATATTTTATTTTATTGATTCAATAATTGCTACGTTGAAATTTTGTATTATTGTTGTTCAATAATTGTTGCTGCACAGTATTTTCTATTATCAGATCAATAATTCATATTATTTGAATAATATTATTAGATAACATTATTGTCAATGTCTAGAAAGTTCTGTCTAAGGAGAGGTTTGGTCATCTAATTGCGCGCCAGTAAGGAGAAATTCTTATTGGAAAGCCCCTCTTTCCTGGGAACGGCCTGGTTGTCATAAATGTGATTCTGTAATATTATTTGTGAATAATTAATTATTGATTCATATGATAAGGAAATATTTATTTTATGTGGATATAAATGAGGGATATATTTTTGTGGTTAAAAATGTAGGAGTTAATGTTGAGATTTTTATCGTATTTTTGTCGGAATGGAGGTATTAAAAATCAGGGTTTTTGAGAAATATTTGCGGGGGTTATAATTTTTAATCCGACCGTTGGATCGTGGTAATATTTGGATATGTTATACATATATAAGTTGAGTATATGTCCACAAATTTTGAACCGTTAAAAATGAACGTATGATTTATTATGAATTTTACGAGATGACTAGTTCAGAAATTGTTGAATTTTCGGAGTTTATCATTTTGGTGGAAAATTCTAGAATTGGTGGGCCCCACTTGTGGTTGGTGAAGAAATGTGCTGAATTATATTTCAAATGTGGTAGGTGGGAATAGTAGCAGGTAAAGCCATCAGGTTGCAGGTCAAACCTACCAAAATTTTCCTATAAATAGAGGGCTAAGTTAGAATTGAAAATCACACCAGAAACATAAGCTTTCTCTCTTCTCTCTCTCTATATTATGAAGCATATTTTGTGAGTATTTAGATACTTGGTGAGTTGCTATTCATCAGTGCAAGTTTCCTTCAGCATCATATCCGATATCCAGTCAGAAGTACTGCTCTTTTGAGGTAAGGGATAGTAAGGGATAGTAAGGGATTTTAAGGGTTGTTATGATTTTCAGTTTCGTAATTTTTCTGAACTTCAAAAATTCTGGAAAAATTTGAAATGATATTTTGATGAGTTTTCTTGATTGTGTCCAAAAATGGTGATTTTTGGATGTATAGATTGAGAGTTATGAATTTTATGAGAAAAGACTATTTTAAAAGTAACCGCTTATAATTCCTTGTGGTTAACTCCAAAATTGATGAAATTTTTATTGGGAGTACATGTATATGATAGAAGTATACTCTGTAAATTTCAGAATTTTTAGACAAAAGTACAATTTTGATAAATGTCTAAATATTCGGCTATTTTGGCCATATGAAAAATAGTAAATGACTTTTAAAAATTCTGAGAAAAATATATGTTCACTATGGGACTATATTATGCTAAATCCAGAAAAGAAATATTTTTGGAACTGATTTGGTATTTTTCATGAAAATGGTCTAGTTATGAGTAAATGAATTAAATATGTTTTGTGAAGAAAGAAAATTGGAAAATAGGATTTTATGGCTTGAGAATCCTATATGAGGTATATGCAGATTTTTGATGAGGGTTTTGGTTATTGATGATGAAATTGTAAGAGTTGGCATTTTATGATGATTAAATGCATTAATTAGTAAAGTGTAAACAATTTAAATAAATTGTTTATAAGCTTAAGAAATGTTATTCTTTCAATATCATTATACCGAAATATTGGTATGAATTTTATTGTGGAATTTCTACCTTTTTGTGTCGGTGTTACTATTCACGAGTTACTATTCATGAGTTACTATTCACGAGTTACTATTCACGACAAAATTGGTTTCTTTTACTACCAAATTATAGTTGATTTATGAATATTACTCTTGAGATTAAATCTATATGTTGATTATATTATTTTTATTATCATATATAACATTTTTATAACCCTGATGTTGAATTCTCTTTCACTGAGTGTAAAGATGGGTAGATTATTGGTATGATCATGACTAGGGTTCTCTTTGGCCTGTAGTGCAAAGTTGAATTGTGACTGGTATGATCATGACCATTGAATTTATAATTGAATATCTTAGCTTAAGTGCAAAGGTGAATTGATCAACATGGTTATAATTATTGTTTATATAAATTCTGAAATGATTATATATTTCTTTGAGATATGAATATATTTGGCCTGTAGTGCAAATATGAATTGTTGATGAATATCTTTGGCCTGTAGTGCAAAGATGAATTGTTGATGAATATCTTTGGCCTGTAGTGCAAAGATGAATTGTTGATGAATATCTTTGGCCTGTAGTGCAAAGATGGTCTGTTGATGAATATCTTTGGCCCGTAGTGCAAAGATAAACTGTTGATGAATATCTTTGGTCGTAGTGCAAAGATGGATTTATTAGTATGATTATGAACAGGAATGTGATTTGGTATAACCATGATCTTTGATGTTTCAGGTAAAGACAGGTGATGAAAATATTCTTCGTCCTGGGTGCGAAGAAAAATTTAGAATCACAATTATGATTATGAGTTATTCATATGATTGTGGAAAGGAACTGTTGATTGATGTTACAGGGATAAAACATTGTTGGTGGATTTTTAACATGGAGAAGATAATAGACTTTATAGTCTATTTGACTCTTCTAATGGATTGCTCGTTCCGCTGCAACTATGGTTGAAATTTTTATCATTTACCATATGTTCTAAATCTCTGATTTATTATTGATGAAGGCTATTGATAATTTAATTATCTTTAGTCATGATATTCTTTACTGAGCTAGTTGTGCTCACCCTTTTGCTTCACAATTCCTTTCAGGTAATAAGAGTGTAGCTGGGTCGAGCGAGGGTAAAGGGGAAATAGAACGGTGGTCTCTAGCTGTGGATGTTCTCCGAAGCAGTATAGAAAAGTTCATTTAGTAGTTATATTTGGTGAATCCAATAGGGTAAGGTGTACCCAACGTTGGAAGGGTGGTTTGCCACTATCATACAAGATGTCTAACGACATACAACCTCGTGTCATCATAAGACAGGGATGTGCTCATCCACTTGCTGAGTATATATACGAGCACTACCTATATAATCTTGGTGTTTGTTTGAAGTATAATTCTCAATTAGAGACAGTGGAGATAATGATAAGTCAAGAGAAGACTCACCATTGGGAAGAATATGATAGTAATCTTCTCGTTTTTCTTTGGGGTCTATTGGGTCAACCAAGGATAATTCTGTGGCCATATGATATCTATCATAACCTAGACGCGTGGCCTCCCATGTACGAAGGTTTCCTTGAGCACTTCCCAAAGATTCTAATTTCTAAAACAGTTTTTGACTATACCTTTATGTAAGGTGTTATTGTGAGGTGATGTCCACGGTTGGAACATGAGTCACATTTGGTATATATTTGTATCCAAACTCACAGCATATGTGTTGTTGTATTTTGCACGACAATTGTTGTAATAAAGTTGTAGTTATTTTCTGTACCATGTATTTGACGACTCAGAATGGGTTGGATGGAATGGACCTATTTTGGGGTTGTCACAGGTGGTATCAGAGCTTGGGGATATGATCTCTGCGGAGATCGGGGGAATCAACTAGGAGGGAGAGATGAGTAATCCCTTCGCTAGTGTTTCCTACTAAGCTCATTTTGTTGGTCAGTCATAATATCGGGAATTATTATGTGATTGTTAATTTGTTAAAATTACACTTATTTGAAGCTGTATTCTAGAATGTTATTTGAAATACAGGAGATGAGCAATGGAGAAGAAATTATGTGACAGAGAAGATGGAATTTGAAATGAAAGGAAGGTATTCTCAACTCTTTGAAATACCAGGTACGTAAATTTCGGGGACGAAATTTCATAAGGAGGGGAGATTGTAAGACCCCGAATTTTATGAAATAAAAGTATTCAATTTTTCTTATAATTACTATTCAGTAAATGGTTAAATTGATAAAAGTTTAAGTTATGGGTGAAATATGAATTTTTTTTCAAAATAAGCAAGTGGTTATAAAATAATCATTGTTGTCGGGGAATATTCGTTTGGTCGTGGAATATTCTTTCTGTCGGGGAATATTCGTACGACGACGCAGCTATTTGTGGGCCCATAACGAATAACTGTCGGATGAAGAAAACGACAAAAATTTGAGTTTTTACAAATAACGGCGTAGTTGTTACCGTTAACACTGTTGGAATACCCGGTGGTTAAAATACAGTAATACGCGTTATTGCACAGTAGCACACGGTATTGCACAGTATTTTTGAAATTATTGATTCTTACGTAAGAAGGCACTACTCAATAATTGTTACAGTAATTACTGTTCAATATTTTATTTTATTGATTCAATAATTGCTACGTTGAAATTTTATATTATTGTTGTTCAATAATTGTTGCTGCACAGTATTTTCCATTATCAGATCAATAATTCATATTATTTGAATAATATTATTAGATAACATTATTGGCAATGTCTAGAAAGTTCTGTCTAAGGAGAGGTTTGGTCATCTAATTGCGCGCCAGTAAGGAGAAATCCTTATTGGAAAGCCCCCTCTTTCCTGGGAACGGCCTGGTTGTCATAAATGTGATTCTGTAATATTATTTGTGAATAATTAATTATTGATTCATATGATAAGAAAATATTTATTTTATGTGGATATAAATGAGGGATATATTTTTGTGGTTAAAAATGAAGGAGTTAATGTTGAGGTTTTTATCAGTATTTTTGTCGGAATGGAGGTATTAAAAATCAGGGTTTTTGAGATATTTTGCGGGGGTTATAATTTTTAATCCGACCGTTGGATCGTGGTAATTTTTGGATATGTTATACATATATAAGTTGAGTATATGTCCACAAATTTTGAACCGTTAAAAATGAACGTATGATTTGTTATGAATTTTACGAGATGACTGGTTCAGAAATTGTTGAATTTTCGGAGTTTATCATTTTGGTGGAAAATTCTAGAATTGGTGGGCCCCACTTGTGGTTGGTGAAGAAATGTGCTGAATTATATTTCAAATGTGGTGGGTGGGAATAGTAGCAGGTAAAGCCATCAGGTTGCAGGTCAAACCTACCAAAATTTTCCTATAAATAGAGGGCTAAGTTAGAATTGAAAATCACACCAGAAACATAAGCTTTCTCTCTTTTCTCTCTCTATTATTGAGTGTATTTTGTGAGTATTTAGATACTTGGTGAGTTGCTATTCATCAGTGCAAGTTTCCTTCAGCCTTATACCGATCAGAAGTACTGCTCTTTTGAGGTAAGGGATAGTAAGGGATATTAAGGGATTTAAGGGTTGTTATGATTTTCAGTTTCGTAATTTTTCTGATCTTCAAAAATTCTGGAAAAATTTGAAATGATATTTTGATGAGTTTTCTTGATTGTGTCCAAAAATGGTGATTTTTGGATGTATAGATTGAGAGTTATGAATTTTATGAGAAAAGACTATTTTAAAAGTAACAGCTTATAATTCCTTGTGGTTAACTCCAAAATTGATGAAATTTTTATTGGGAGTACATGTATATGATAGAAGTATACTCTGTAAATTTCAGAATTTTTAGACAAAAGTACAATTTTTGATAAATGTCTAAATATTCGGCTATTTTGGCCATATGAAAAATAGTAAATGACTTTTAAAAATTCTGAGAAAAATATATGTTCACTATGGGACTATATTATGCTAAATCCCAGAAAAGAAATATTTTTGGAACTGATTTGGTATTTTTCATGAAAATGGTCTAGTTATGAGTAAATGAATTAAATATGTTTTGTGAAGTAAAGAAAATTGGAAAATAGGATTTTATGGCTTGAGAATCCTATATGAGGTATATGCAGATTTTTGATGAGGGTTTTGGTTATTGATGATGAAATCTTAAGAGTTGGCATTTTATGATGATTAAATGCATTAATTAGTAAAGTGTAAACAATTTAAATAAATTGTTTATAAGCTTAAGAATGTTATTCTTTCAATATCATTATACCGAAATATTGGTATGGATTTTATTGTGGAATTTCTACCTTTTTTGTCGGGTTACTATTCACGAGTTACTATTCATGAGTTACTATTCACGAGTTACTATTCACGACAAAATTGGTTTCTTTTTCTAACCAAATTATAGTTGATTTATGAATATTACTCTTGAGATTAAATCTATATGTTGATTATATGATTTTATTATCATATATAACATTTTTATAACCCTAAATGATATTTCTCTTTGACTTGAGTGTAAAGATGGGTAGATTTTGGTATGATCATGACTATGGGTTCTCTTTGGCCAGTAGTGCAAAGTTGAATTGTTGACTGGTATGATCATGACCATTGAATTTATAATTGAATATCTTTAGCTTAAGTGCAAAGGTGAATTGATCAACATGGTTATAATTATTGTTTATATAAATTCTGAAATGATTATATATTTCTTTGAGATATTAATATATTTGGCCTGTAGTGCAAATATGAACTGTTGATGAATATATTTGGCCTGTAGTGCAAATATGAATTGTTGAGGAATATCTTTGGCCTGTAGTGCAAAGATGAATTGTTGATGAATATCTTTGGCCTGTAGTGCAAAGATGACATGTTGTTGAATATCTTTGGCCAGTAGTGCAAAGATGAACATATGTTGGATGAACATGATCAACTGGTGATACAAATGAATATCTTTGGCCGTAGTGCAAAGATGAAGTTATTAGTATGATTATGAACAGGAACTGTGATTTGGTATAACCATGATCTTTGATGTTTCAGGTAAAGACAGGTGATGAAAATATTCTTCGTCCTGGGTGCGAAGAAAAATTTAGAATCACAATTATGATTATGAGTTATTCATATGATTGTGGAAAGGAACTGTTGATTGATGTTACAGGGATAAAACATTGTTGGTGGATTTTTAACATGGAGAAGATAATAGACTTTATAGTCTATTTGACTCTTCTAATGGATTGCTCGTTCCGCTGCAACTATGGTTGAAATTTTTATCATTTACCATATGTTCTAAATCTCTGATTTATTATTGATGAAGGCTATTGATAATTTAATTATCTTTAGTCATGATATTCTTTACTGAGCTAGTTGTGCTCACCCTTTTGCTTCACAATTCCTTTCAGGTAATAAGAGTGTAGCTGGGTCGAGCGAGGGTAACGGGGAAATAGAACGGTGGTCTCTAGCTGTGGATGTTCTCCCGAAGCAGTATAGAAAAGTTCATTTAGTAGTTATATTTGGTGAATCCAATAGGGTAAGGTGTACCCAACGTTGGAAGGGTGGTTTTGCCACTATCATACAAGATGTCTAACGACATACAACCTCGTGTCATCATAAGACAGGGATGTGCTCATCCACTTGCTGAGTATATATACGAGCACTACCTATATAATCTTGGTGTTTGTTTGAAGTATAATTCTCAATTAGAGACAGTGGAGATAATGATAAGTCAAGAGAAGACTCACCATTGGGAAGAATATGATAGTAATCTTCTCGTTTTTCTTTGGGTCTATTGGGTCAACCAAGGATAATTCTGTGGCCATATGATATCTATCATAACCTAGACGCGTGGCCTCCCATGTACGAAGGTTTCCTTGAGCACTTCCCAAAGATTCTAATTTCTAAAACAGTTTTTGACTATACCTTTATGTAAGGTGTCATTGTGAGGTGATGTCCACGGTTGGAAACATGAGTCACATTTGGTATATATTTGTATCCAAACTCACAGCATATGTGTTGTTATATTTTACACGACAATTGTTGTAATAAAGTTGTAGTTATTTTCTGTACCATGTATTTGGCGACTCAGAATGGGTTGGATGGAATGGACCTATTTTGGGGTCGTTACAGTTGGTATCAGAGCTATAAGTAAAGAGCCCCGAGCCTCTCGCTGGGACTTCCTGTTGATGGGGGATGCACCGAAGCCAGACTCTCGTAGGGGACGCCGTTCGCGGTGGCAAATGATAGGTATCAATGTAAGGTGCTGACACAGGTTGGGTCCAGAGTTACAGTTGGTATCAGAGCTTAGGGATATGATCTCTGGCGGAGATCGGGGAATATAACTAGGAGGGGAGAGATGCGTAAATCCTTCGCTAGTGTGTCCTACCTAAGCTTATTTGTTGGTTAGTCATAATATTGGGATATTATGTGATATGTTAATTTGTTTAATTAACCCTTATTTTATGGCAGTATTTGAGAATGGCAGCTGAGAATGCTAACAATGGAGTGAATGAGACTGTGGGGATACCTCTAATCACTAACCATGATAATGTGATGTCAGACGAAGAAGGAATTAGAGATATCTATGTGGTGAGTGAAGAATTGATAGTTGCACCCGAGATAGTCGCAGAGGTAACAGCTGAGACTGAGGAAGAAGAGGAAGAAGAAGTACCAGAGGAGAGTTTATTAGAGGTATTATATGATCAAAATGTAGAATTTCAAAATCGTATTCATGAGTTAGAAGAGCAGGCAGAAGAACGACAGGCGGTCGTGGAGCAAAAGGATGCAACAATTCAAGCTTGTGTTACCCGATATGTGATGCTTGAACAGAAGCATTCTTTGGCAGAGTATAAGATGATAAAAATGGAATCTGAGCTGAAAGAAGAAAAAATTGAACGAGTGAGAATAAGTGATGCATGGGCAAAAGCCGCACGACACGTGAATATTGTGGAAAGAGATGTTCGATCTAAGAAGGCTAAAATAGATGATATGAATTTCTCTTTTTGGAAAGCAATTGGGAGAACCCAACATCGAGTTTTGAATTACCCTGTACATAGCGGTCAACCTGAATCCGATATGGATCGAAGATTGATGATTCAGATCATGAATGAGGAGTACGAAGAGGCAGTTGAGGGAGGAATATGTCCTATAGAAAGGTATATTCCAACGGTAATGATGACGTCAAATGCTGCTCCAGACAAGTCAAAGCCGAGTAGTTCGAGGGATGGCGGTTGTCATGACTTCCCAACAAATGAGGAACCCAAATGAAGTTATCATGGGAGATGACAATGGAGAAATCATGATGATCTGAGAGATAGAATCTGAAATGGAAGCAAGGTATTCTCAACTCTTCGAAATACCAGGTACGTAATTTCGGGGACGAAATTTCATAAGGAGGGGAGATTGTAAGACCCCGAATTTTATGAAATAAAAGTATTCAATTTTACTTATAATTACTATTCAGTAAATGGTTAAATTGATAAAAATTTAAAGTTATGGGTGAAATATGAATTTTTTTTTCAAAATAAGCAAGTGGTTGTAAAATAATCATTGTTGTCGGGGAATATTCGTTTGGTCGTGGAATATTCTTACTGTCGGAGAATATTCGTACGACGGCGCAGCTATTTGTGGGCCCCATAACGAATAACTGTCGGGTGAAGGAAAACGACAAATTTGAGTTTTTACAAATAACGGCGTAGTTGTTATCGTTAATACTGTTGAAATACCCGTGGTTAAAATACAGTAATACGCGTTATTGCACAGTAGCACACGGTATTGCACAGTATTTTTAAAATTATTGATTCTTACGTAAGAAGGCACTACTCAATAATTGTTACAGTAATTACTGTTCAATATTTTATTTTATTGATTCAATAATTGCTACGTTGAAATTTTATATTATTGTTGTTCAATAATTGTTGCTGCACAGTATTTTCCATTATCAGATCAATAATTCATATTATTTGAATAGTATTATTAGATAGCATTATTGGCAATGTCTAGAAAGTTCTGTCTAAGGAGAAGTTTGGTCATCTAATTGCGCGCTAGTAAGGAGAAATCCTTATTGGAAAGCCCCCTCTTTCCTGGGAACGGCCTGGTTGTCATAAATGTGATTCTGTAATATTATTTGTGAATAATTAATTATTAATTTATATGATAAGAAAATATTTATTTTATGTGGATATAAATGAGGGATATATTTTTGTGGTTAAAAATGAAGGAGTTAATGTTGAGGTTTTTATCAGTATTTTTGTCGGAATGGAGGTATTAAAAATCAGGGTTTTTGAGATATTTTGCGGGGGTTATAATTTTTAATCCGACCGTTGGATCGTAGTAATATTTGGATATGTTATACATATATAAGTTGAGTATATGTCCACAAATTTTGAACCGTTAAAAATGAATGTATGATTTGTTATGAATTTTACGAGATGACTGGTTCAGAAATTGTTGAATTTTCGGAGTTTATCATTTTGGTGGAAAATTCTAGAATTGGTGGGCCCCACTTGTGGTTGGTGAAGAAATGTGCTGAATTATATTTCAAATGTGGTGGGTGGGAATAGTAGCAGGTAAAGCCATCAGGTTGCAGGTCAAACCTACCAAAATTTTCCTATAAATAGAGGGCTAAGTTAGAATTGAAAATCACACCAGAAACATAAGCTTTCTCTCTTTCTCTCTCTAGATTATTGAGTGTATTTTGTGAGTATTTAGATACTTGGTGAGTTGCTATTCATCAGTGCAAGTTTCCTTCAGCCTTATACCGATCAGAAGTACTGCTCTTTTGAGGTAAGGGATAGTAAGAGATATTAAGGGATTTTAAGGGTTGTTATGATTTTCAGTTTCGTAATTTTTCTGATCTTCAAAAATTTTGGAAAAATTTGAAATGATATTTTGATGAGTTTTCTTGATTGTGTCCAAAAATGGTGATTTTTGGATGTATAGATTGAGAGTTATGAATTTTATGAGAAAAGACTATTTTAAAAGTAACAGCTTATAATTCCTTGTGGTTAACTCCAAAATTGATGAAATTTTTATTGGGAGTACATGTATATGATAAAAGTATACTCTGTAAATTTCAGAATTTTTAGACAAAAGTACAATTTTTGATAAATGTCTAAATATTCGGCTATTTTGGCCATATGAAAAATAGTAAATGACTTTTAAAAATTCTGAGAAAAATATATGTTCACTATGGGACTATATTATGCTAAATTCCAGAAAAGAAATATTTTTGGAACGGATTTGGTATTTTTCATGAAAATAATCTATTTATGAGAAAATGAATTAAATATGTTATGTGAAGTAAGAAAATTAGAAAATAGGATTTTATGGCTTGAGAATCCTATATATGAGGTATATGCAGATTTTTGATGAGGGTTTTGGTTATTGATGATGAAATCTTAAGAGTTGGCATTTTATGATGATTAAATGCATTAATTAGTAAAGTGTAAACAATTTAAATAAATTGTTTATAAGCTTAAGAATATTATTCTTTTAATATCATTATACCTAAATATTGGTATGTATATTATTGTGGAATTTCTACCTTTTTCATGTCAGGGTTACTATTCACGAGTTACTATTCATGAGTTACTATTCACGAGTTACTATTCACGACAACATTGGTTTCTTTTTCTGACCAAATTATAGTTGGTTTATGAATATTACTCTTGAGATTAAATCTATATGTTGATTATATTGATTTTATTATCATATATAACATTTTTATAACCCTAATGATGATATTTCTCTTTGACTTGAGTGTAAAGATGGGTAGATTTCTGGTATGATCATGACTATGGGTTCTCTTTGGCCAGTAGTGCAAAGTTGAATTGTTGACTGGTATGATCATGACCATTGAATTTATAAGTGAATATCTTTAGCTTAAGTGCAAAGGTGAATTGATCAACATGGTTATAATTATTGTTTATATAAATTCTGAAATGATTATATATTTCTTTGAGATATTAATATATTTGGCCTGTAGTGCAAATATGAACTATTGATGAATATATTTGGCCGTAGTGCAAATATGAATTGTTGAGGAATATCTTTGGCCTGTAGTGCAAAGATGAATTGTTGATGAATATCTTTGGCCAGTAGTGCAAAGATGAACATATGTTGAGATGAACATGATCAACTGGTGATACAAATGAATATCTTTGGCCGTAGTGCAAAGATGAAGTTATTAGTATGATTATGAACAGGAACTGTGATTTGGTATAACCATGATCTTTGATGTTTCAGGTAAAGACAGGTGATGAAAATATTCTTCGTCCTGGGTGCGAAGAAAAATTTAGAGTCACAATTATGATTATGAGTTATTCATATGATTGTGGAAAGGAACTGTTGAGTGATGTTACATGGATAAAACATTGTTGGTGGATTTTTAACATGGAGAAGATAATAGACTTTATAGTCTATTTGACTCTTCTAATGGATTGCTCGTTCCGCTGCAACTATGGTTGAAATTTTTATCATTTATCATATGTTCTAAATCTCAGATTTATTATTGATGAAGGCTATTGATAATTTAATTATCTTTAGTCATGATATTCTTTACTGAGCTAGTTGTGCTCACCCTTTTGCTTCACAATTCCTTTCAGGTAATAAGAGTGTAGCTGGGTCGAGCGAGGGTAACGGGGAAATAGAACGGTGGTCTCTAGCTGTGGATGTTCTCCCGAAGCAGTATAGAAAAGTTCATTTAGTAGTTATATTTGGTGAATCCAATAGGGTAAGGTGTACCCAACGTTGGAAGGGTGGTTTACCACTATCATACAAGATGTCTAACGACATACAACCTCGTGTCATCATAAGACAGGGATGTGCTCATCCACTTGCTGAGTATATATACGAGCACTACCTATATAATCTTGGTGTTTGTTTGAAGTATAATTCTCAATTAGAGACAGTGGAGATAATGATAAGTCAAGAGAAGACTCACCATTGGGAAGAATATGATAGTAATCTTCTCGTTTTTCTTTGGGGTCTATTGGGTCAACCAAGGATAATTCTGTGGCCATATGATATCTATCATAACCTAGACGCGTGGCCTCCCATGTACGAAAGTTTCCTTGAGCACTTCCCAAATATTCTAATTTCTAAAATAGTTTTTGACTATACCTTTATGTAAGGTGTCATTGTGAGGTGATGTCCACGGTTGGAACATGAGTCACATTTGGTATATATTTGTATCCAAACTCACAGCATATGTGTTGTTATATTTTACACGACAATTGTTGTAATAAAGTTGTAGTTATTTTCTGTACCATGTATTTGGCGACTCAGAATGGGTTGGATGGAATGGACCTATTTTGGGGTCGTTACAACCTACCATTGGTGGAATTCTCCTACAACAACAGTTATCAGGCGAGCATAGGTGTGGCTCCATTCGAGGCGTTGTATGGAAGAAAATGTTGTTCTCCAGTATGCTGGGACGAGGTGGGTGAAGCAACATTGTTGGGACCAGAGTTGGTACGCATTACTATAGAGAAGATCCAAACGATTCGACAACGTAAACAAACGGCACAGGATCGACAAAAGAGTTATGCGGATCTTCATCGGAAAGACGTGGAATTTAATATTGGAGATCATGTATTATTACGTGTTGCACCATGGAAGGGAGTTACAAGATTTGGGAAGAGAGGAAAGCTCAATCCAAGATTTGTTGGTCCATTTGAGATTCTTGAGCGAATAGGAAATGTGGCATATAGACTCGCATTACCTCCAAGCATGTCTCGTGTTCATAATGTTTTTCACATATCTATGCTTCGTAAATATGTTAAAGACCCGAACCACATTATTGAGTTAGAACCAGACGAGATAGCTGAAGATTTAATGTACGAGGAGGTACCTGTTAAGATCTTGGATAGGAAAGAGCATGCCCTACGCACGAAGGTTATACCACAAGTTAAGGTTTTGTGGAGAAACCATGCTATTGAAGAAATGACCTGGGAGTTGGAATCAGAAATGAAAGCGAGGTATCCTCACCTTTTTGAAACATCAGGTATGTACGTCAATTTCGAGGACGAAATTTCATAAGGAGGGGAGGTTGTAAGACCCCAACTTATTAATGAATAAAATCAAATTTTCTCTAAATATTATTGTGAATAATAAGGGGTTAATTTGATATAATACTTTGGTTATGGGTGAAATGTGTAAATTTTACAAAATAAGCAAGTGGTTATAAAATATTCATTTTGTCGGGAAATATTCGTTTGGTCGTGGAATATTCTTGCTGTCGGGGAATATTCGTACGACGGCGCAGCCTTGTGTGGGCCCCATAACGGAAAGCGATTGGATGAAGAAAACGACAAGTATAAGTTATTTATAAATAACGGCGTAGTTGTTACCGTTAATACTGTTGAAATACCCGGTATTTAAAATACAGTAGCACACGGTATTGCACCAATTATTGATTCTTACGTAAGAAAGCACTACTCAATAATTGTTACAGTAGTTATTGTTCAATATTTTATTTTATTGATTCAATAATTGTTGCGTTGATATTTTATATTATTGTTGTTTCAATAATTATTGCTGCACAGTATTTTTCATTATCAGATCAATAATTCATATTATTTGAATAATATTATTAGATAACATTATTGGCAATGTCTAGAAAGTTCTGTCTAAGGAGAGGTTTGGTCATCTAATTACGCGCCAGTAAGGAGAAATTCTTATTGGAAAGCTCCCTCTTTCTTGGGAACGGCCTGGTTGTCATAAATGTGATTCTGTAATATTATTTGTGAATAATTAATTATTAATTCATATGATAAGGAAATATTTATTTTATGTGGATATAAATGATGGATATATTTTTGTGGTTAAAAATGAAGGAGTTAATGTTGAGATTTTTATCAGTATTTTTGTCGGAATGGAGGTATTAAAAATCAGGGTTTTTGAGATATTTTGCGGGGGTTATAATTTTTAATCCGACCGTTGGATCGTGGTAATTTTTGGATATGTTATACATATATAAGTTGAGTATATGTCCACAAATTTTGAACCGTTAAAAATGAACGTATGATTTATTATGAATTTTACGAGATGACTGGTTCAGAAATTGTTGAATTTTCAGAGTTTATTATTTTGATGGAAAATTCTAGAATTGGTGGGCCCCACTCTTGGTTGGTGAAGAAATATGCTGAGATTTTTATTCAAATGTGGTGGGTGGGAATAGTAGCAGGTAAAGCCATCAGGTTGTAGGTTAAGTCTGCTTCGGCGTGCTAACATTTTCCTATAAATAGAGGGCTAAGTTAGAATTGAAAATCACACCAGAAATAAGTTTTCTCTCTTTCTCTCTCTAGATTATTGAGTGTATTTTGTGAGTATGTAGATACTTTGAGAGTTTCTATTCATCAGAGCAAGTTTCTTTCAGCCTTATACCGGTATTCCGACCAGAAGTACTGATATTTTGAGGTAAGGGATATTATTTTCTTCCTAATGATATTATTTTCTTCAATATCATTATGCTGAAATATTGATATGAGTTTTTATCAAATTTAGAACTTTTTGTGTCGGGGTTACTATTCACGTATACGGCACTATTCACGTATACGGTACTATTCACGAATACGACACTATTCACCGAAAAATAAAATTTTCTCTCTTTATCCAAGATGTCTATTATGGTTACTATCTTTGATTGTATCCATGTTTTGATCTTTATTTTTGAATTCTGCTTCACAATTAATTATTATGAAGTATTATTGATCTTGGATAAACTGTTATACGAATCCCTACTATTTGTCCTTCTGTCTCACTGGATTCGTTCTCTTTAAGATATTTTTCATCATCCTCAATCCTAAATGATGATATTACTGAATATCTTTGGCCTGTAGTGCAAAGATGTATGATTACTTGATGAATATCTTTGGCCTGTAGTGCAAAGATGAACAGGTGTTGAGATGAACATGACTGACAGGTGATACAAATGAATATCTTTGGCCTGTAGTGCAAAGATGAATATTTGGATAAAGATGATTATTAATTGATGTTACAGGGATAAAATATTGATGATGGACTTTTAAATCTTAGAAGATAGTAGAATTCTTTCTCTATTTGACTCTTCTAATGGTTTGCTGTTTCCGCTGCAGTTGTTGATCTAAAACTTGTTGTCGATTATATTCTATTAGATTTTTCCCTGTTGAAGACTAACGATAATTTGTTGTATATTATCTTAGTCATAATATTCTTTACTGGGCTAGTTGAGCTCACCCTTTTCCTTTTTGTTCCATTTTTCTTCTCAGGAGGTGAGAACATAGCAGGATCTAGTCGGGGTATGGAGTGATGGTTCTAGAAAGATGTTTTAGCAGTCCTCACTATTTCTGTAAAATAGTGTTTGAATAATTGTAAAGAGGATTTATTTGAGTGTGGATATTGTCCAGAAGACAATATTTGTATTTAAACTCACAGTATCTGTTGTCGTATTTTGCACGACAATTGTATTATTGAAGTTGTTGTTTGCTTTCTGTATCATGTATTTGGCGACTCAGAATGGGTGTTGTATACCTATTTTGGGGGCGTCACAACAATGATATAAGAATTCAATTAAAAGAAAGCAAAGGGTAAATTTTTAAAGATTTATAATTTAATTTATCCAGAATTCAATAATGTCCAAATTGTCAACATGATATTACTTTGTGGAGTAAAATTCAAGAATAATATTGTACTAAAAATGATTTGGACCGAAAAGAAATCAATTTTTATCATGAATAGTACCCCGGGTGAATAGTAACTCTGTGAATAGTATCCCGTGAATAGTACTTCGGGAATAGTAATCTCGTGAATAGTACTCTAACATAAAAAAGTTAAAACTTATCAAGAATGCTCAGAATAATATTTTCATGAAAAGATAATGGATGAAGCGCAAATATAAAGGATATTCTACTAATTTCATGGAGTATAGAAGCCAAAAATTTAACAAAATGAGTGTAGAATTCAAAATCTTAAACGAAATAATATTACTTACATACTACAGAGTATGGAAGAAAATATTATTTCTTATGAATACTGAACAAAAATAATATCCCTTACCTTAAAAAGAAGAGTATTCCGACTGGTAGGGCGGAGATATTCTTGAAGAAAACTTTCACTATTTTCTACGCTCAAAGCTTTCTAAAACACGAAAAAAATACGCTCAATATTATAGAAGAAGAATTCTCTGATTTTGGTGTGATTTTCAATTCTAACTAAGCATCCTATTTATAGGAGAATGAAATGATACTATTTGAAAAAAAATAAATTCACGGACCAAAAGTAGAATTTTCGGACGAACGCATCACGGGCTGAACTTAGCAATTTCAAAGACGCTTATTTTCAATTAATAATATAATAATCAAATAAAACAAAATTTTATAATATATATATATATATATATATATATATATATATATATATATAACAAAACTGAGATAATTTTCTACCGACAGTTTTGAAAAATGGGTAAGTGGGGGTCCATAAAATAAGCAAAATTTATAATAAATACTTTATAAAAATCCCCTCAATATTTTTAACAACCTTTATTCATATTATTATAACTCGCAATATTAACAACCAGATCGTTCCCAGGAAAGAGGAGGCTTTCCGAAAAGGATTTCTCCCTATTAGCGCGCAATTAGGTGATCAAACCTCTCATCGACAGAACTTTCTAGACATTGTTAATTACACAAATAATAATATGAATAACTTGTCATCTCAATTATTGATTTAATAATATATAAAATAGCGACAATAATTGAATCAAATAACGTGAGATACTATGCAATAATTACTGTAGCAATAATTTAACAAAACTGAGTGACTTCTCACGTAAGCATTAATAATCAATGCCATGTGCTACTATGCAACCACGCGTATTACTGTACTTTTAACACTGTGTATTTCAACAGTTAACGGTAAAACTTCTGCCGTTACTTTTATAAAAAGATAATTCTGTCGTTTTCTCATTTCGACAATAATTCCGTTGTGGAGTCCACTAATGATTGTGCCGTCGTACGAATATTCTCCGGTCAATCGAATATTATATAATAACTTGCGTACTTTACAAAATTTATAAATATTACCCACAACTATAACATTATATCAAATTCACTCCTTAATATTCAAAAACGATATTTATAGAAAATTCATCTCTATTCATAAAAGTTGGGGTCTTACACATCAACCAAATATATATTTATCTAATTTATTTATTGATTAAAAACTATACTAATAATATGTATTTCCACATTAACACAAAGAATTTCTTAATACTAAAGGTGATATATAGCTAGAGGCTTATAGAAAAAAATAAGAATTTCTCATATTCTTTGTCTTAATTCAACTCCTTCAAAATTTTGTATATATTAAGTTGCAGTATTATAATGCAATTTTTAACTTATTTACTAGTTTAGTTTACACTTTTTATGCATCAAGTCAATTATTATAAAAACGAAGTGCTATTTTTGGCCAAATAAAGTTGAAAATGTTTACTTAAAATATCCAATATTAACCTTTTCTTTTTTAATTGCAATAAAAATGTTAATTGGGCGTACTCAATTTATAATGGAGAAGCTTGTATAAATAAAATTTATGTTGTCATATTTATAATTATATCATGTAGCTTAGTTGGACAATTACTTAAATTTCTAAAGTTGAGGTTTTGAGTTCAAATAAAAACAAAATGAACTTGTTCCCGCGAACAAATAGACCGAACCGAACTGTTTGCGAATCGGTTCAGTTCAAGTTCGCGTTGCTCGCCTAGTCTAGTCGAGTTCGCACATAGTGTTACGTTGATTGCTTGATCGAACATTTTATTGCTGAAAGTGTTGACGTAGTAGTTGCCTCTATTTTACAATTTATGTGTTTGTTTAATGCAGCTATAATGTAACCTTGACAGCTAGTATAATAGTATATTCCAAGCAGTCGGGCTTTCTTAAGCAGCCATTTAGTTTTTAGTTGATGCAAGTACTGGTGATTAGCATCCCTATATAATACCGTTTGTTTCTTTTCAGGACTACAAGAATAAAATAGAATGTGAAATACAAGGATTAAATCAATTTATTTGACATTCATAGATAAGAATTAATTCAATCACACACACAAAAAAAAACATAATAAAAGAAAAATAGGACAGTTGTTGAAAAAAAATTAAACATAGGGTGCCTGCCGGCTGCTGCCTCAGTTGATCTTCCTTAGTATTGTGCCTTACTACATTCAGGAGGAATCTGTCCATTGAATCGCTTTGTATCTTTGCAGTAGTCATAGATCATGTAGTTATCTCTCACCCACTTCATCTGCCCTTGCTTACCAAAGCTCAGCTGCTTGTATATGGGAGAAGTCCACCAATTGGCAGGCAAAGGTTTGGCACATTGAACAATGCTAATCGGTCCGTCCCATTTACAAGCCCGTGCCCTAAAGTGGCGAAATCGAGCTAAGAAGGGTGCACTATTCCAGTCAATCTTGACAAGCCCACCTCTAGTTGCCCAATTATCAGCATTCCACAAGCTGGAGTAAACTCTCATCCCTTGTTGGTTTGGGTAGGCAATGCCCTCGCTCTGATAGTTTCTATAGACTCGAATTGGCAGATTATCGACGTACCACCTAAAAACCATGGTAGTAGATCATATAAGGAAATATATTAAATAAACAGAATGAAATTTTCATGTCTAGAAAAATAATATTTTTTGAAATTAGGAGAACTCTTACACAATTTCAGTTGGGTTCCAATGTATGGTATAGTTGTGGAAATCGGCAGTTGGGTCGAACCATAAGTAGAATTGTTGCTCTTTGTTTCCAACTCCTTGTGTGTATATGTTTGTGTGGACAATGTAAGGTTGCCCTGTTGAGTTTCCTAAGAACTCAAAGTCGATCTCGTCATGGTTAGCCCCAGTAGAAGACAACTGCAAAGTTCCAAGGAAAGTATTCAGTTTTTTTTCCCCCAAAGTTATTTTGGGTGTTTATTTGTGCATGTTCAGTTGGTTCTGGTTTTATGTTTTGTGGTACTTACATAGTATGCTGTGACAGTTCCAGCCGAATTCCCTGGAACGAACTTGATCAGCATTTCAATGTTTCCAAATAGAAATGCTCGCTTTGATTGAACGCCCGAACCTGTGAAAAAAAAATAATTAAAATGAGTTGAGCTTAGAGTTGTAAAATGAACAAACAGTTCATGTTCAATTTGTACTGGTTCGATTCGAACTTGACTCGAAATATAAATGATTCAAATATAAAACATATTTTAAAGTTCGATAAAAACTTGGATTCATACATAGGGCGAATATGCGTGTGTGAAGAGGATAAATTGGTACCTGAATTTTTATCCAATACAAGCTGAAGATCATCACCAAGGATCGAAGAATGGGCAGCACCCCAATTGAAATACATGCTCTTGGAGAAGTTTCCTTCCACTAAACATGAATGTAATGCAACTGTTGAGATGAAGAGAGCTATGACCAAAGCTCGAAAAGTTGCCATTTCCAGTTTTTGAATGAACAATGTACCCCAGTGTCCTGGCTCTTTTGTTACTTTTACTCTTCCTTTGAAAATGGAATGCTTCCTTCTCAGTTTAAGAAACCTTAATATAGCCTATAACAATGATATATACCTTACTCAGATAAATTCCGTTTTGGTTAGTTTTTCAGTTTCATATATATACAACAGTCTGACATTGTCATGGTTTTGACATTCCTACATTACATTTGAATTTACATGTCAAATTGAAAGCTTGCAAGATTTCCAAGTGTTAGTTATGTTATGCCTCTCAAATATCGGAAAGTAATTTAATAAAAAAGTTTGATAAAATAATACTCCCTCGGTTTCAAATTGAATTAGAGATACAATTTAATTTTTGAAATCAAACGACGGAATATTATATAAACCTCAAATTAATTAATGTGAATTTATTTAACTTTAGTTAATACAATTATTATAACTGTATAATATATATCAAAAATAATTAATCACAAAATTTAGCTTATTCTAAATTTTTACGAATCATACCGATTTTGAAGTTTAATAATGTTGTCGTTTGACCTCCAAAGTTAAATTGTATCTCTAATTTTGGAAAGTATTATTTTGCATTTAACATATATATATATATATATATATATATATATATATATATATATATATATATATGTGTGTGTGTGTGTGTGTGTGTGTGTGTGTGTGTGTGTGTGTGTGTATAGCCTATCTAGGACGCGTTTGGAGGTTAGTAAAATAACGTGCATGTGACTAACCTACTTAAAGGTTTACACTGCCAGCTATTATATGTTACCAAACTCATATATCCTCCAACGGAATGCGTAGTTAAACAGACGTGCCAACCTTAAGATATTTGGTTCTTAGCATGTAAATTTGCAATTTGCATTAACAAAATTCAATATGAATCTCTCAACTCCTAACTCCTTACTATAAAAGGACAGCTTAATTCACTATATATATATAATTATTGCATACATAATTATTGATGAAAACTCTCTTATATATCTTGGCAAATTTACATGCGTCAGATGACAATGATATAATTATACCGTGATTTTATTATTTAATAGAATTATATATGGATCTGACTTTAAGACATAGCGAACGGCTAACTACTTGTAGTACAACTAGTAGTGAAAAATTAAAAATACTTTTTGGACAAGTTTTTCTTATAATAATAATATATATCCATCCTTTATTCCTCTAAATATTGAGTACATGAAATTGCTAAGAGAATATACATCATCATCAAGAACAAAGATTTGAGAATTATCATCAATAATTAAGGCCTTAATTTTCTAGTTCTGGATATGCACCCAAATTCCCCGAGTAGGCACGCCTCGATGAACAAGATACAGAATATAATACCCCGGAGGAGCAATCTTCCCATTTGGCGGCGCCACCACCGTAAGTCTTCCCGGCATCATATCCACATTTCCCAACACAAGCATCCTCTGCTGTTGCGAAAACCCATGAGTGGTAAACGGCGGCGATAACATTGTCACCTTCAGGTCCGAGATACGCAAATCCTCCTCCACCTCATCATTTATTTCGAAACTCACCGTGAATTTCTGTCCGTACACCAACTTTTGTTTCGTCAAAGCCTCCAAAATCAATGGCCTGTGCTTGTCCAGATGAGCATCCAAATAAGGCGGTGAAAATTTCTCCACTCGGAGCTCAGTCGGAAACCTTTCACCTTGGAAAACGTACCTATCGTTTTCATTACTCCCGGCCACCAAAACTTCCCCACTAGCTAACACAGCGGATGTGGAATGATACATTCTTGGAATTTGAGTAGGTTTTAAGGCCTTGAACCTTTGTCCATTCTTCTTGTTTGGCATGTATAGTTCCGGAGTCAAATTTGGTACGTCGGCATCCCACCATCCGGCAGTACCCTTCTTTGCGCCGTTTAGCAAAAGAAGATCTCCAGTGGGGAGAATCAACATATCGCCCATAATCCGAGGCGATAGCATCATTTCTTTCTCCCATTTGGAATTTTCTTTAGTGATGCTAATTTTTCCACAATCTTGTAATGCAGGCAAAAATACTCCCTTTGGCTTTGGCTTTTTGACCTGATCAACATGTGAAAATGCGTCATGAGAATTTCCTCCACATATCAACACATCGACGTTGACGTCTAGTGGGTTTTCGGGGTCGAGTTTGATGGGGAGGAGAGCGGACATGCCGGAAGCCGGGTAGTTACGGGAGCCACCGGGCAAGGGTGGGAATTCTTGGACAGTTAGTCCTGTTTTAGGGTCGAAAATGATGGCGCGGTCGTTGGTGAAAAGGAAGAGGTTTCCGGCTGGGGTTAGATATAGGAATGGGTAGAGGTTGTTCTCAACTGGATCTGTGGTTTGTTGGAGGAAGGGGAGGTTGAATTGTTTCACGGGGAAATTTAATGAGTCTGGCGGAATGATTTCGTAGGTGAACGATTGACGACCTCCAACAATAATAATGCTACCATCTTCCAATATGTGTTGAGAAGCATACCTAATAACATGCAAATGATCAGAATAATATAAATCATAAATTCAAACGCTGTATTTTTGAAGAGTACGTACTATCTTTGTTCCTTTTTATTATACTCACAATTTAGCCAAAAAAGAAAGAAAGTTGAAATAGTATTAAAATTAATTTTCTTGCTTATATATATATATATATATATATATATATATATATATATATATATATATATATATGCATGTAAATACCATCTATCAGAACCCAATAAGTCAGATTTCTCGTAGAAATCGCAGTTTGTGCATGGCTCGAGGATACGAACGGCTCTTCTTCCTTGATAATAACCTCCGCTGCCAATTAGGTTACCTTCAGCTGACAGGCTTCCAACTGAGCACCATGGATCACTTTTGATCTACAAGATTTATAAGCAAAAACATAATTAATAATTAAACGATCTATATATATGCTAGCTGCATGTATGCGCAATTACTTGTTTTGCATGCATGGATAATACTAATAAATGAGATTAATAATTAAGAGGAATTTATTACATTTAGCGGTCGGGTTTCATCGGTGTCAGCATCATATTCAAGGGCATGAGCAAAACAATCCTTATAACCCCTCTCGAAATTTTTGGGACAATTCTCAGTTAACCTATAAGCTGAATCACCAAGGAAGGTGGTATCAAACCAAACCACCTTGTTGTTAGGCATTAGCTGCAGTTGCATGGCCGAAACTCCCACATTGTTAGTTGTTATCCTCCATTTACCAAGGCTGTTGGTCTTGAAATCTGGTCTCACCTCCTCAGCATCCGTCTCAGAATGCGGGTTCGTTGGCTCATCGCCGCCAACTGCCCACCCAAATAATGGAAATCTCGGATGAAAAAAATTAAATAATGATCTCCTTTCCAAATTATTTTTCTTGTTGTTGATGTAATCTCCTAGCAAGTCATCATGACCCACTTGTTGCTCTGCGTCATTAAGGTAGTTGTTATGGCCAAAATGACCATTTACGGAAAGCTTAGAAGCTACAGAGATGGAACTCTGCGAGCCATGGTCGGAGCTTTTGCTGATCACAGAGGAAACAAATAATAATAATAGAGGAAGGAGGAGAAGGGGTTT
Source organism: Panax notoginseng (assembly GCA_016801055.1). NCBI lineage: Eukaryota > Viridiplantae > Streptophyta > Magnoliopsida > Apiales > Araliaceae > Panax > Panax notoginseng. The sequence goes on from CM029020.1 coordinate 35,953,331, forward strand.
CAACAAGGCCGCCATTGAAGAAGATGAAGACCCTTCCTCAAGGGATCTTGTTTACCCTTAAATTTGTTTCTACCCATACCTATTCTTTTATACTTGTTCATATGCTATTCTAGTCATGTATGCTTAAATTTAGGATTTGCCTCCTTTTAAGGCCAACCAACTAAACATAACAATGCAATAAGGCAATATATAGTTCATATTATGTTGACTATCTCCTACGCTAGCTATTTCATTTTTTATGTTTTCTCGATCCCATGCTCTATAATATATATGTTACGTTATCTGGTCCTGCTTCATAATCCTTTATGATTTATAAGCATATATGATCTAGCCAAGCTGATGGTCAGATTCTAATTTTAACATTTTTCACATTTATTTAAAAAGTTCAATAGTTTTAATGTAAAAAATGTAATTCGTATATTTTTCGATAACTTGATAATAATTCAATAGTTTAATAGTACTTTTTCCGATCATTGAGATCACAATTGATTTTTAAAATTTTACTTTTAAAAATAGACTCTAATTGTGGGACAAATATGCCATGAATTAACAAGAACTAAATGATCATCAGTAGATCTGATGGACTACCCTTGCTCATTGCTATTGAAGTTAAGCTCCTATTTATAGAGAGGGATTCGTTGTATAGAAATACATGTTGAGTGCTATTTGTAATTGTAAGATCCCAACTTTTATAAATAAAGATGAATTTTCTATAAATATCATTTTTGAATATTATGGAGTTAATTTGATATAATGTTATAGTTGTGGGTAATATTTATAAATTTTGCAAAGTACGCAAGTTGTTATATAATATTCGATTGGTCGGGGAATATTCGTTTTAACAGGGAATATTCGTACAACGGCACAATCATTGGTGGACCCCACAACGGAATTATTGTCGGATTGAGAAAACGACAAAAATATTTTATTAAAAATAACGGCGGAAGTTTTACCATTGATACTGTTGAACTACTCGGTAGTAAAAGTACAGTAATACGTGTGGTTGCATAGTAGCACACGGTATTGATTATTAATGCTTATGTGAGAAGTCACTCAGTTTGATTCAATTATTGTCAGTTAATAATATGAATTATTTAGCGATAATGACGTTTTGTTTTATTCGTATTATTAACGTAATAAAACAGAAACATCTTTTTATATAAAACAGAATACTTTATTAAAGTTATTCTATAAATAGAATATATTATATTTTATTTAAAAGATTTTTCTTTAAATATGGACCGTCAGATTAAAGTAATCGATCTGGACCGTTCATGGATTAGTTACTATGCATTCTATTTTTCTATAAATAGCAGCTCATTCCTTCATTATTTCTTACGAATTCACTGAACTCTAGAGAGAGAAACTATAGAGAGAGAGAAGAAGAGTATTCTGCTACTTAACTACTTCCTTATTTCAGCTCTTCTTTAAAACGGTAAGGGGTGTTATTCTTTCTTATTCATGAAGAGAATTGTTGTTATTTCATTTCTTATTATTCTGTTGGAATAACCTGTATACGCAGTCTACCCTATACTTGGTGACATTCTTCTATTATTCTGTTGGAACATCCTGTCTGTGTGTTTTACACCGGACCTGGTTCCGTCTTTATTATTATTCTGTTGGAATATCATGTCTGTGCGTTTTACGCCGGACCTGGTTCCATTATTTATTATTCTGTTGGAATAACTTGTCTGTGCGGTCTATCGCATGCATGGTGATTTCTTTTGTTATTCCATTCTTTATTATACTCAGTTGGTTTAGTTTTGACTTCTATACTCCATGAAATTTGTGAAATATCCTTGATAATTGCGGTTCGTCCAGTATCTTTTCATGAAAATATTCTTCTAAGTATTCTTGAATTTTACTCCACAAAGCAGTATCATGTTGACAATTTGGACGTTGTTAATTCTTGGATAAATTAATTCTTGAACTTGTTTTATTGAATTTTTATATCATTGTCATCATCCTCATGTTTATAAAATGTTAAAAGTCATCTGTGGCCTGTAGTGCATAGATGGACTTGGTATGATTATGACCAGGGATTATTCGGTATAATCATGACCGTAATGTTACAAATGATGTGGTAAAAGTCCTCATTGGCCCGTAGTGCATTGATGGACAGTTGTTGGCATGATCATGACCATTAATGAATATACGAATATCCTTGGTCGTAGTGCAGGGGTGATTCGATGATGTGGATTATTTTATTAAGCTGAGTCCCAGCGATAACAGTGTTGAAAAACCTTTTAAATCATAAAAGATAGTAGAGTTTATTTTCTACTTGACTCTTGTAATGGATTGCTTGTTCCGCTGCAGTTAAACTTGATGTCTATTATATTTTATCAGTTTAACATTGTTGAAGGCTAATGATAATTTATTCTGCATTATCTTAGTAATAATATTTCTTACTGGGCTAGTTGAGCTCATCCTTTCTTTCACTGTTCTCTTCAAGAAATGAGAACGTAGCTGGGGCAAGTTGAGGAACGGAGTGATGGTCCGAATGATAGTATTAGTTAGTAGTCCTCACTATTCTATGTAATGGTGTGTTAATAAATGTAACGAGGACTCCTTTTGAGTATGAATACTCTCTAGAAGATAATATTTATATTCAAACTCACAGTTTATGTTTTGTCGTATTGTACACGACAGTTGTATTAGTAAGTTGTATTTGTATTCTGTACTATGTATCTGATGACCCAAGATGAGTGATGTATACCTAATTTTGGGGGTGTCACAGTTGGTATCAGAGCTTAGGGATATGATCCCTGGCTAAGATGTGAGAATAGAATTAGGAGGGGAGAGACGGGGAATTCCTTCGCTAGTATGACCTACCTAAGTTTATTTGCATGGTATTTAATTGGTCGGTCATAATATAAGGATAATATATGACATATCAATTAACTTTTATTTTGTGACAGTATCTGAAAATGACATCTGAGAATGTTGAGAATAGCAATGGAGCACAGGCGACTGTTGATTCACTACATATCAATAATCAGGATAATATGCATCATGATGGTGACAATCCTCATGCAAACAACAACACTGACCAGATGATGAATGATGGAATGTTCAGAAACTTTATGCAGTTCATGCAACAGCAGGCGAGAGCGGCTCCTGTCCAAAATATAGGTGGAAACACTGAAAACTCTCGGACGGTCACCGCTAAACAGTTCAAGGAGCTGGGACCACCAGAGTTTAAGGGAGAGCCAAAACCACTTATAGCGGAAACATGGATAAAGCAGATTACCAAGATATTTGATGTATTGGGATGCTCCGAGGAGCAAAAGGTTCCCTTTGTCGCCTTTATGTTGCGAGGAGAGACAGATTACTGGTGGGAATCGATCAAGCGTACTCAACCTGCCGCACTGAAGATGTCTTGGGAGAAGTTCCAAGAGCTGTTCAATGATAAATACTTTCCCGAAAGTGTTCGTCACATGAAGGAGGTGGAGTTCATCAAATTAGAACAGAATAATATGACCGTGTCGCAGTATGAGGCTAAATTTGCTGAGTTGTCCCGATTTGCGTCCCACTTGGTGGATAATGAGGAGCGAATGACGCGAATGTTTTTACGAGATTTGAAACCTGAGATACGTCAACATCTTATTTCTCATAAATTGTGTTTGTATTCAGATGTTGTGAATAGGGCTCAGTTAGTGGAGCGCAATAACGAGTCAACGCAACCAAAAGAGAGCAGTCGGCAAAATGATAACACCAGTGAGAACAGTCATCGAAGCTGTGACGCCCCCAACATTAGGTATACATCACCCATCTTGGGTCGTCAGATACATAGTACAGAATACAAATACAACTTACTAATACAACTGTCGTGTACAATACGACAAAACATAAATTGTGAGTTTCAATACAAATATTATCTTCTAGGGAGTATTCATACTCAAAATGAGTCCTCATTACATTTATTAACACATCATTACATAGAATAGTGAGGACTACTAACTAATACTATCATTCGGACTATCACTCCGTTCCCCGACTTGCCCCAACTACGTTCTCATTTCCTGAAGAGAACAGTGAAAGAAAGGGTGAGCTCAACTAGCCCAGTAAGAAATATTATGACTAAGATAATGCAGAATAAATTATCATTAGCCTTCAACAATGTTAAACTGATAAAATATAATAGACATCAAGTTTAACTGCAGCGGAACAAGCAATCCATTAAAAGAGTCAAGTAGAAAATAAACTCTACTATCTTTTATGATTTAAAAAGTTTTCCAACACTGTGATCGCTGAGACTCAGCTTAATAAAATAATCCACATCATCGAATCACCCCTGCACTACGGTCAAGGATATTCGTATATTCATTAATGGTCATGATCATGCCAACAACTGTCCATCACTGCACTACGGCCAATGAGACTTTAACCACATCATTTGTAACATTACGGTCATGATTACACCGAATAATCCCTGGTCATAATCATACCAAGTCCATCTATGCACTACAGGCCACAGATGACTTTCAACATTTTATAAACATGAGGATGATGACAATGATATAAGAATTCAATAAAACAAGTTCAAGAATTAATTTATTCAGGAATTAATAACGTCCAAATTGTCAACATGATACTGTTTTGTGGAGTAAAATTCAAGAATGATCAGGAGAATATTTTCATGAATAGATACTAGATGAAGCGCAAATATCAAGGATATTCCACCAATTTCATGGAGTATAGAAGTCAAAGTTTAACCAACTGAGTATAATAAAAATTGGAATAACAAAAGAAATCATCATGCATGCGATAGACCGCACAGACAGGTTATTCTTAACAGAATAATAATAATGGAACCAGGTCCGGCGTGAACGCAAAGACAGGATATTCCGACAGAATAATAAATAATGGAACCAGGTCCGGTGTAAAACACACAGACAGGATGTTCCAACAGAATAATAACAAGATGGAACCAGGTCCGGTGTAAAACACACAGACATGATGTTCCAACAGAATAATAATAAAAACGGAACCAGGTCCGGTGTAAAACACACAGACATGATGTTCCAACAGAATAATAGAAGAATGTCACCAAGTATAGGGTAGATCCGCGTATACAGGTTATTCCAACAGAATAATAAGAAATGGAATAACAACAGTTCTCTTCATGAATAAGAAAGAATAACACCCTTTACCGTTTTAAAGACGAGCTGAAATAAGGAAGTAGTTAAGTAGCAGAATACTCTTCTTCTCTCTCTCTATAGCTTCTCTCTATAGTTTCTCTCTCTAGAGTTCAGTGAATTCGTAAGAAATAATGAAGGAATGAGCTGCTATTTATAGAAAAATAGAATGCATAGTAACTAATCCATGAACGGTCCAGATTGATTACTTTAATCTGACGGTCCATATTTAAAGAAAAATCTTTTAAATAAAATATAATATATTCTATTTATAGAATAACTTTAATAAAGTATTCTGTTTTATATAAAAAGATGTTTCTGTTTTATTACGAATAAAACAAAACGTCATTATCGCTAAATAATTCATATTATTAACTGACAATAATTGAATCAAACTGAGTGACTTCTCACATAAGCATTAATAATCAATACCGTGTGCTACTATGCAACCACACGTATTACTGTACTTTTACTACCGAGTAGTTCAACAGTAACAATGGTAAAATTTCCGCCGTTATTTTTAATAAAATATTTTTGTCGTTTTCTCAATCCGACAATAATTCCGTTGTGGGGTCCACCAATGATTGTGCCGTTGTACGAATATTTCCTGTTAAAACGAATATTCCCCGACCAATCGAATATTATATAACAACTTGCGTACTTTGCAAAATTTATAAATATTACCCACAACTATAACATTATATCAATTAACTCCATAATATTCAAAAATGATATTTATAGAAAATTCATCTTTATTTATAAAAGTTGGGGTCTTACAACCTCCCCTTCTTATGAAATTTCGCCCTCGAAATTAGGGTACGTACCTGGTATGTCGAAGAGGTAAGGATACCTTGATTTCATTTCAGATTCTAACTCCCAAGTCATTTCCTCAACATCGTGGTTTCTCCACAAAACTTTGACTTGAGGTATAACCTTGGAGCGTAGAATATGTTCCTTCTTATCCAAGATTTGAACAGGAACTTCTTCATACGTCAAATCCTCCGCTATTTCGTCCGGTTCTAACTCAATAATGTGGTTCGGGTCTTCCACATATTTGCGTAACATGGATATGTGAAAAACGTTATGAACACGAGACATACTTGGCGGTAAAGCGAGTCTATAAGCCACAGTTCCTACTCGATCGAGGATTAAAAATGGACCGATGAATCGAGGATTGAGCTTTCCTCTCTTTCCAAATCTCGTAACTCCTTTCCATGGAGCAACACGTAAGAACACATGATCTCCTACATCAAATTCCACGTCCTTTCGATGAAGATCAGCATAACTCTTTTGTCGATCTTGTGAGGTTTTTATACGTTGTCGGATCGTTTGAATCTTTTCTGTAGTCATACGTACCAACTCCGGTCCCAACAACGTTGCTTCACCCACCTCATCCCAGCATACTGGAGAACGATATTTTCTTCCATACAATGCTTCGAATGGAGCCATGCCAATACTTGCTTGATAACTGTTGTTGTAGGAAAACTCCACCAATGGTAAGAACTTGTCCCAACTTCCCTTGAAGTCAAAGACACAGAGTCTTAATAAATCTTCTAGAGTTTGAATAGTCCTCTCTGATTGTCCGTCCGTCTGAGGATGATATGCCGAACTAAATCGTAAATCTGTGCCCATAGCTTTTTGTAAACTAACCCAAAATCGTGAAGTGAATCTTGGGTCTCGATCAGAAACTATGGATACTGGCATACCATGCAGTCTTACAATCTCGTTTATGTACATACGAGCAAGACGTTCAAGTGTATAAGTTTCTCGTATCGGTAAGAAATGAGCAGACTTGGTCAATCTATCAACAATGACCCAAATCGCATCTATACCTTGAGAAACCTTAGGAAGACCGGTAACGAAATCCATGGTAATGTGCTCCCACTTCCATTCTGGAATTTCAAGTGGTTGCAATGGACCTTTTGGTACTTGATGCTCCGCTTTGACTCGTTGACAAGTTAGACACCTTGAGATAAACAACGCTATCTCTCTCTTCATATTGCTCCACCAAAATGTATGACGAAGATCATGATACATTTTGGTACTTCCAGGATGGATTGCAAAGGGTGTGTTGTGCGCCTCCATCATGATTTCATACTTTAAATCAGGGTTGTTAGGAACACAAAGTCTGGAGTTGACTCGAAGTATTCCTTCTTCATCGATTCTTGCTTCCGGCATAGCACCTTCTTGCACTTTCTTCCTCATACGCATCAGCTCCAGGTCTGTAGCTTGAGCAGCTTTAACTTTATCGATTAAAGTCGGTTCTACTCGTATATTCGCCATCATCACATGGGTCCCTGGAGTCTTTAACTCTATCTCCATCCTTTGCAAATCACACAAAATGGGTCTTTGTGTTGACAATATCGCACTCGTACTTGCATATGATCTTCTACTCAATGCGTCAGCTACCACGTTCGCTTTTCCAGGATGGTATTGAATGGTATGATCATAATCTTTCAACAGTTCAAGCCAACGTCGTTGTCGCATGTTGAGTTCCTTTTGAGTGAAAAAATATTTGAGGCTTTTATGATCCGTAAAGATCTCCACCTTCTCCCCATACAAGTAATGCCTCCAAATTTTAAGTGCAAAGACAACAGCTGCCAACTCTAGATCATGAGTAGGATAATTCCTCTCATATTCCTTGAGTTGTCTTGATGCATAGGCTATGACTTTTCCATGTTGCATGAGAACGCATCCCAACCCTTTGCTCGAAGCATCACTGTAGATGACAAATCCCTCCGAGCCAGATGGTATTGTTAGAACAGGTGCTGAAATGAGTCTCCTCTTGAGTTCTTGAAAACTCTGCTCACATTCTTCGCTCCAACCGAACTTTGTATCTTTCCGAGTCAGCTGAGTTAATGGAGTAGCGATTCGAGAAAATCCTTCCACGAATCTCCGATAATAACCAGCTAAACCAAGAAAGCTACGTACCTCGGTCACTGATTTAGGTTGCTCCCAGCTTTGAATAGCTTCAATCTTTGCCGGGTCAACCGATATTCCACGACTTGATACTACGTGCCCAAGGAATGCTACCTCCTCCAGCCAGAACTCGCAATTCTTCAACTTGGCATAAAGCTTGTATTCACGAAGCTTTTGGAGTACCAGCCTCAAGTGTTGCTCATGATCTTCACGGCTTTTGGAATAAACAAGGATGTCATCAATAAAGACGACCACAAAGTGATCCAAATATTCCTTAAATACCCTGTTCATCATATCCATGAAGGCAGCAGGAGCATTAGTCAATCCAAAAGACATAACTAAGAATTCATAATGCCCATACCGAGTTCTGAAGGCAGTCTTTGGAATATCCTCAGTTCTAACCTTCAGCTGATGATATCCAGAACGAAGATCGATCTTTGAAAAGAATTGTGCTCCTTGCAACTGGTCAAACAGGTCATCAATACGTGGCAATGGGTACCTATTTTTGATGGTGACATGATTCAACTCCCGATAATCAATACAAAGTCGCATACTCCCATCTTTCTTCTTCACGAACAGAACAGGAGCACCCCAAGGAGAAGTACTAGGACGAATAAAACCAATGTCTAACAATTTCTGCAGTTGGGTCTTTAACTCCTGAAGTTCAATAGGAGCCATTCGATATGGGGCTTTGAAAATGGGTTTTGTACCGGGTTCAAGGTCGATACAAAATTCAATTTCACGCTCTGGGGGTAGGCCAGGAAGTTCTTCGGGAAATACGTCAGGAAATTTATTAACAACAGAAATATCATTCAAAGCTGACGTATTTTTGTTTAGATCTGTGACATGAGCTAAGAAAGCTTGACATCTGTTTTTCAATAAACGAATAGCTTTATGACTTGAGATGACAGCGATTGATTTTAATGGTTTGGTTGCTTGAATTCGCATAATAGGTCGATTAGGAATATGAAAGCTAACAACCTTACGAAAACAATCAATTTTTGCATGATGAGTAGTTAACCAATCAATCCCTAGAATCACGTCAAATGCAAGTATTTTTAATGAAATAAGATCGACAGGTAATGTGTGGGTACCAATTTGGACCAAACAAGACTTATAAACCGTGGATGTAATGAAGGTTTCTCCCAATGGGGTTTCAACTGCTAAGTCAAAGTCTAATTTCTCCGGAATCAAATTTAATCGATGAGCGCAAGTAGGAGAAATAAAAGAATGGGTAGAACTGGTATCAAATAAAGTATAGACTTCGTTAGAGTTTATGATAAGCTTACCCGTGATGACCTCATTCGGGTTCCTTGCTTTCTGGGAGTTCACAATAAACGCTCTCCCTTGCACAACCGGTTTTGACTTTTCTGGGACGACCTTTGGTGCCTCCATCCTAGCTGAATTTGTCTTCGATAAACGACAAAATCGGGCTAAATGACCTTCTCTTCCACAATTATAACATGCTTTGGACGGCATCGCGCAGTTTGGACTGATGTGCCCCTCTCCCCCGCATTTGAAACATATGATAGGTGGTCGTTCTCCTTCCTTAACGACAGGTGCTGGTGCTGACGTCTTTCCATCGTTGTTGAATCTCCTCTTCTTGAAATGCCCATTCTTATTTTTTGGCCCTGATTACCACCGAAGTGGTTACCATTTCTGGCCTGTTGATTCCCTCCACGCTTGTTGTCACCGCTTCGATGACTGCTCTCACTGGTATTATCATTTTGCCGGCTGCTCTCTTTTGGTTGCGTTGTCTCGTTATCGCGCTCCACCAACTGAGCCCTATTTACAACATCTGAATACAAACACAATTTATGAGAAACAAGGTGTTGACGTATCTCCGGCTTCAAACCTCTTAAAAACATCCGCGTCATTCTTTCTTCATTATCCACCAGGTGGGACGCAAACCGGGATAACTCCGCAAATTTTGCCTCGTACTGCGACACGGTCATATTATTCTGCTCCAATTTGATGAACTCCACCTCCTTCATGTGACGAATACTCTCGGGAAAGTATTTGTCGTTAAACAACTCTTGGAACTTCTCCCAAGACATCTTCAGTGCGGCAGGTTGAGTATGCTTTATCGATTCCCACCAGTAATCTGCCTCTCCTCGCAACATAAAGGCGGCAAAGGGAACCTTTTGCTCCTCGGAGCAACCCAAGACATCAAATATCTTGGTGATCTGCTTTATCCATGTTTCAGCTACAAGTGGTTTGGGTTCTCCCTTAAACTCCGGTGGTCCCAGCTCCTTAAACTGTTTAGCGGTGACCGCCAGAGAGTTTCTAGTATTTCCACCTACGTTGTGGACAGGAGCCGTTTTCACCTGTTGTTGCATGAATTGCATAAAGCCTCTGAACATTTGATCATTCATCATTTGGTCAGTGTTGTTGTTTGCATGAGGATTGTCACCTTCCTGATGCACATTATCCTGATTATTGATATGTGGTGAATCAACAGTCGCCTGTGCTCCATTGCTATTCTCAACATTCTCAGATGCCATTTTAAGATACTGCCACAAAATAAAAATTAATTGATATGTCATATTTTATCCTTATATTATGACCGACCAATTAAATACCATGCAAATAAACTTAGGTAGGTCATACTAGCGAAGGAATTCCCCGTCTCTCCCCCTCCTAGTTCTATTCTCGCATCTTAGCCAGGGATCATATCCCTAAGCTCTGATACCAACTGTGACGCCCCCAAAATTAGGTATACATCACCCATCTTGGGTCGTCAGATACATAGTACAGAATACAAATATAACTTACTAATACAACTGTCGTGTACAATACGACAAAACATAAACTGTGAGTTTGAATACAAATATTATCTTCTAGGAGTATTCATACTCAAAAGGAGTCCTCATTACATTTATTAACACACCATTACATAGAATAGTGAGGACTACTAACTAATACTATCATTCGGACCATCACTCCGTTCCCCGACTTGCCCCAGCTACGTTCTCATTTCCTGAAGAGAACAGTGACAGAAAGGGTGAGCTCAACTAGCCCAGTAAGAAATATTATGACTAAGATAATGCAGAATAAATTATCATTAGCCTTCAACAATGTTAAACTGATAAAATATAATAGACATCAAGTTTAACTGCAGCGGAACAAGCAATCCATTAAAAGAGTCAAGTAGAAAATAAACTCTACTATCTTTTATGATTTAAAAAGTTTTCCAACACTGTGATCGCTGAGACTCAGCTTAATAAAATAATCCACATCATCGAATCACCCCTGCACTACGGCCAAGGATATTCGTATATTCATTAATGGTCATGATCATGCCAACAACTGTCCATCACTGCACTACGGCCAATGAGACTTTAACCACATCATTTGTAACATTACGGTCATGATTACACCGAATAATTCCTGGTCATAATCATACCAAGTCCATCTATTCACTACAGGCCACAGATGACTTTCAACATTTTATAAACATGAGGATGATGACAATGATATAAGAATTCAATAAAACAAGTTCAAGAATTAGTTTATCCAGGAATTAATAACGTCCAAATTGTCAACATGATACTGTTTTGTGGAGTAAACTTCAAGAATGATCAGGAGAATATTTTCATGAATAGATACTAGATGAAGCGCAAATATCAAGGATATTCCACCAATTTCATGGAGTATAGAAGTCATAGTTTTAATCAACTGAGTATAATAAAAATTGGAATAACAAAAGAAATCACCATGCATGCGATAGACCGCACAGTCAGGTTATTCTTAACAGAATAATAATAATGGAACCAGGTCCGGCGTAAATGCACAGACAGGATATTCTGACAGAATAATAAATAATGGAACCAGGTCCGGTGTAAAACACACAGACAGGATGTTCCAACAGAATAATAACAAGACGGAACCAGGTCCGGTGTAAAACACACAGACAGGATGTTCCAACAGAATAATAGAAGAATGTCACCAAGTATAGGGTAGATCCGCGTATACAGGTTATTCCAACAGAATAATAAGAAATGGAATAACAACAGTTCTCTTCATGAATAAGAAAGAATAACACCCCTTACCGTTTTAAAGACGAGCTGAAATAAGGAAGTAGTTAAGTAGCAGAATACTCTTCTTCTCTCTCTCTCTATAGCTTCTCTCTATAGTTTCTCTCTCTAGAGTTCAGTGAATTCGTAAGAAATAATGAAGGAATGAGCTGCTATTTATAGAAAAATAGAATGCATAGTAACTAATCCATGAACGGTCCAGATTGATTACTTTAATCTGACGGTCCATATTTAAAGAAAAATCTTTTAAATAAAATATAATATATTCTATTTATAGAATAACTTTAATAAGTATTCTGTTTTATATAGAAAGATGTTTCTGTTTTATTACGAATAAAACAAAACGTCATTATCGCTAAATAATTCATATTATTAACTGACCATAATTGAATCAAACTGAGTGACTTCTCACATAAGCATTAATAAACAATACCGTGTGCTACTATGCAACCACATGTATTACTGTACTTTTACTACCGAGTAGTTCAACAGTAACAATGGTAAAATTTCCGCCGTTATTTTTAATAAAATATTTTTGTCGTTTTCTCAATCCGACAATAATTCCGTTGTGGGGTCCACCAATGATTGTGTCGTTGTGCGAATATTCCCTGTTAAACGAATATTCCCCGACCAATCGAATATTATATAACAACTTGCGTACTTTGCAAAATTTATAAATATTACCCACAACTATAACATTATATCAATTTAACTCCATAATATTCAAAAATGATATTTATAGAAAATTCATCTTTATTTATAAAAGTTGGGGTCTTACAGAAGCGGTGACAACAAGCGTGGAGGGAATCAACAGACCAGAAATGGTAACCACTTCGGTGGTAATCAGGGCCAAAATAATAAGAATGGTCATTTCAAGAAGAGGAGATTCAACAATGATGGAAAGATGTCAGCACCAGCACCCGTTGTTAAGGAAGGAGAACGACCACCTATCATATGTTTCAAATGCGGAGGGGAGGGGCACATCAGTCCAAACTGCGCGATGCCGTCTAAAGCATGTTATAATTGTGGAAGAGAAGGTCATTTAGCTCGATTTTGTCGTTTACCAAAAACAAGTTCAGCCAAGATGGGGACACCAAAGGCCGTCCCAGAAAAGTCAAAACCGGTAGTGCAAGGGAGAGCGTTTGTTGTGACATCCCAAAAAGCAAGGAACCCGAATGAGGTCATCACGGGTAAGCTTATTATAAACTCTAACGAAGTCTATACTTTATTTGATACCGGTTCTACCCATTCTTTTATTTCTCCTACTTGCGCTCATCGATTAAATTTGATTTCGGAGAAATTAGACTTTGACTTATCTGTTAAAACTCCATTGTGAGAAACCTTCATTACATCCACGGTTTATAAGTCTTGTTTGGTTCAAATTGGTACCCACACATTACCTGTCGATCTTATTTCATTAAAAATACTTGCATTTGACGTGATTCTAGGGATTGATTGGTTAACTACTCATCATGCAAAAATTGATTATTTTCGTAAGATTGTTAGCTTTCATATTCCTAATCGACCTATTATGCGAATTCAAGCAACCAAACCATTAAAATCAATCGCTATCATCTCAAGCCATAAAGCTATTCGTTTATTGAAAAACGGATGTCAAGCTTTCTTAGCTCATGTCACGGATCTAAACAAAAATACGTCAGTTTTGAATGATATTTCTGTTGTTAATAAATTCTCTGACGTATTCCCTGAAGAACTTCCTGGCCTACCCCCAGAGCGTAAAATTGAATTTTGTATCGACCTTGAACCTGGTACAAAACCCATTTCCAAAGCCCCATATCGAATGACTCCTATTGAACTTCAGGAGTTAAAGATCCAACTGCAGGAATTGTTAGACATTGGCTTTATTCGTCCTAGTACTTCTCCTTGGGGTGCTCCTGTGCTATTCGTGAAGAAGAAAGATGGAAGTATACGACTTTGTATTGATTATTGGGAGTTGAATCATGTCACCATCAAAAATAGGTACCCATTGCCACATATTGATGACCTATTTGACCAATTGCAAGGAGCACAATTCTTTTCAAAGATCGATCTTCGTTCTGGATATCATCAGCTGAAGGTTAGAACTGAGAATATTCTAAAGACGGCTTTTAGAACTCGGTACGGGCATTATGAATTTCTAGTCATGTCTTTTGGATTGACTAATGCTCCTGCTGCCTTCATGAATATGATGAACCGGGTATTCAAGGAATATTTGGATCACTTTGTGGTCGTCTTTATTGATGACATCCTTATTTATTCCAAAAGTCGTGAAGATCATGAGCAACACTTGAGGCTGGTACTCCAAAAGCTTCGTGAATACAAGCTTTATGCCAAGTTGAAGAAATGCGAGTTCTGGCCGGAGGAGGTAGCATTCCTTGGGCACGTAGTATCAAGTCGTGGAGTATCGGTTGACCCGACAAAGATTGAAGCTATTCAAAGCTGGGAGCAACCTAAATCAGTGACCGAAGTACGTAGCTTTCTTGGTTTAGCTGGTTATTATCGGAGATTCGTGGAAGGATTTTCTCGAATCGCTACTCCATTAACTCAGCTGACTCGGAAAGATACAAAGTTCGGTTGGAGCGAAGAATGTGAGCAGAGTTTTCAAGAACTCAAGAGGAGACTCATTTCAGCACCTGTTCTAACAATACCATCTGGCTCGGAGGGATTTGTCATCCACAGTGATGCTTCGAGCAAAGGGTTGGGATGCGTTCTCATGCAATATGAAAAAGTCAAAGCCTATACATCAAGACAACTCAAGGAATATGAGAGGAATTATCCTACTCATGATCTAGAGTTGGCAGCTGTTGTCTTTGCACTTAAAATTTGGAGGCATTACTTGTCTGGGGAGAAGGTGGAGATCTTTACGGATCATAAAAGCCTCAAATATTTCTTCACTCAAAAGGAACTCAACATGCGACAATGACGTTAGCTTGAACTGTTGAAAGATTATGATCATACCATTCAATACCATCCTGGAAAAGCGAACGTCGTAGCTGACGCATTGAGTAGAAGATCATATGCAAGTACGAGTGCAATATTGTCAACACAAAGGCCCATTTTTTGTGACTTGCAAAGGATGAAGATAGAGTTAAAGACTCCAGGGACCCATGTGATGATGGGGAATATACGAGTAGAACCAACTTTAATCGATAAAGTTAAAGCTGCTCAAGCTACAGACCTGGAGCTGATGCGTATGAGGAAGAAAGTGCAAGAAGGTTCTATGCCGGAAGCAAGAATCGATGAAGAAGGAATACTTCGAGTCAACTCCAGACTTTGTGTTCCTAACAACCCTGATTTAAAGTATGAAATCATGATGGAGGCGCACAACACACCGTTTGCAATCCATCCTGGAAGTACCAAAATGTATCATGATCTTTGTCATACATTTTGGTGGAGCAATATGAAGAGAGAGATAGCGTTGTTTATCTCAAGGTGTCTAACTTGTCAACGAGTCAAAGCGGAGCATCAAGTACCAAAAGGTCCATTGCAACCACTTAAAATTCCAGAATGGAAGTGGGAGCACATTACCATGGATTTCGTTACCGGTCTTCCTAAGGTTTCTCAAGGTGTAGATGCGATTTGGGTCATTGTTGATAGATTGACCAAGTCTGCTCATTTCTTACCGATACGAGAAACTTATACACTTGAACGTCTTGCTCGTATGTACATAAACGAGATTGTAAGACTGCATGGTATGCCAGTATCCATAGTTTCTTATCGAGACCCAAGATTCACTTCACGATTTTGGGTTAGTTTACAAAAAGCTATGGGCACAGATTTATGATTTAGTTCGGTATATCATCCTCAGACGGACGGACAATCAGAGAGGACTATTCAAACTCTAGAAGATTTATTAAGACTCTGTGTCTTTGACTTCAAGGGAAGTTGGGACAAGTTCTTACCATTGGTGGAGTTTTCCTACAACAACAGTTATCAAGCAAGTATTGGCATGGCTCCATTCGAAGCATTGTATGGAAGAAAATATCGTTCTCCAGTATGCTGGGATGAGGTGGGTGAAGCAACATTGTTGGGACCGGAGTTGGTACGTATGACTACAGAAAAGATTCAAACGATCCGGCAACGTATAAAAACCTCACAAGATCGACAAAAGAGTTATGCTGATCTTCATCGAAAGGACGTGGAATTTGATGTAAGAGATCATGTGTTCTTACGTGTTGCTCCATGGAAAGGAGTTACGAGATTTGGAAAAAGAGGAAAGCTCAATCATCGATTCATCGGTCCATTTTTAATCCTCGATCGAGTAGGAACTGTGGCTTATAGACTCGCTTTACCGCCAAGTATGTCTCGTGTTCATAACGTTTTTCACATATCCATGTTACGCAAATATGTGGAAGACCCGAACCACATTATTGAGTTAGAACCGAACGAAATAGCGGAGGATTTGACGTATGAAGAAGTTCCTGTTCAAATCTTGGATAAGAAGGAACATATTCTACGCTCCAAGGTTATACCTCAAGTCAAAGTTTTGTGGAGAAACCACGATGTTGAGGAAATGACTTGGGAGTTAGAATCTGAAATGAAATCAAGGTATCCTTACCTCTTCGACATACCAGGTACGTACCCTAATTTCGAGGGCGAAATTTCATAAGAAGGGGAGGTTGTAAGACCCCAACTTTTATAAATAAAGATAAATTTTCTATAAATATCATTTTTGAATATTATGGAGTTAATTTGATATAATGTTATAGTTGTGGGTAATATTTATAAATTTTGCAAAGTACGCAAGTTGTTATATAATATTCGATTGGTCGGGGAATATTCGTTTTAACAGGGAATATTCGTACAACGGCACAATCATTGGTGGACCCCACAACGGAATTATTGTCGGATTGAGAAAACGACAATTATATTTTATTAAAAATAATGGCGGAAGTTTTACCATTGATACTGTTGAACTACTCGGTAGTAAAAGTACAGTAATACGTGTGGTTGCATAGTAGCACACGGTATTGATTATTAATGCTTATGTGAGAAGTCACTCAGTTTGATTCAATTATTGTCAGTTAATAATATGAATTATTTAGCGATAATGATGTTTTGTTTTATTCGTATTATTAACGTAATAAAACAGAAACATCTTTTTATATAAAACAGAATACTTTATTAAAGTTATTCTATAAATAGAATATATTATATTTTATTTAAAAGATTTTTCTTTAAATATGGACCGTCAGATTAAAGTAATCGATCTGGACCGTTCATGGATTAGTTACTATGCATTCTATTTTTCTATAAATAGCAGTTCATTCCTTCATTATTTCTTACGAATTCGCTGAACTCTAGAGAGAGAAACTATAAAGAGAAACTATAGAGAGAGAAGAAGAGTATTCTGCTTCTTAACTACTTCCTTATTTCAGCTCTTCTTTAAAACGGTAAGGGGTGTTATTCTTTCTTATTCATGAAGAGAACTGTTGTTATTCTATTTCTTATTATTCTGTTGGAATAACCTGTATACGCGGTCTACCCTATACTTGGTGACATTCTTCTATTCTTCTGTTGAAACATCCTGTCTGTGTGTTTTACACCGGACCTGGTTCCGTTTTTATTATTATTCTGTTGGAACATCCTGTCTGTGTGTTTTACACCGGACCGGACCTGGTTCCGTCTTTATTATTATTCTGTTGGAACATCCTGTCTGTGTATTTTACACCTGACCTGGTTCCGTCTTTATTATTATTCTGTTGGAATATCCTGTCTGTGCGTTTTACGCCGGACCTGGTTCCATTATTTATTACTCTGTTGGAATAACTTGTCTGTGCAGTCTATCGCATGCATGGTGATTTCTTTTGTTATTCCATTCTTTATTATACTCAGTTGGTTTAGTTTTGACTTCTATACTCCATGAAATTTGTGGAATATCCTTGATAATTGCGGTTCATCCAGTATCTTTTCATGAAAATATTATTCTAAGTATTCTTGAATTTTACTCCACAAAGCAGTATCATGTTGACAATTTGGACGTTGTTAATTCTTGGATAAATTAATTCTTGAACTTGTTTTATTGAATTCTTATATCATTGTCATCATCCTCATGTTTATAAAATGTTGAAAGTCATCTGTGGCCTGTAGTGCATAGATGGACTTGGTATGATTATGACCAGGGATTATTCGGTATAATCATGACCGTAATGTTACAAATGATGTGGTAAAAGTCCTCATTGGCCCTTAGTGCATTGATGGACAGTTGTTGGCATGATCATGACCATTAATGAATATACGAATATCCTTGGCCGTAGTGCAGGGGTGATTCGATGATGTGGATTATTTTATTAAGCTGAGTCACAGCGATAACAGTGTTGAAAAACCTTTTAAATCATAAAAGATAATAGAGTTTATTTTCTACTTGACTCTTTTAATGGATTGCTTGTTCCGCTGCAGTTAAACTTGATGTCTATTATATTTTATCAGTTTAACATTGTTGAAGGCTAATGATAATTAATTCTGCATTATCTTAGTCATAATATTTCTTACTGGGCTAGTTGAGCTCACCCTTTCTTTCACTGTTCTCTTCAGAAAATGAGAACGTAGCTGGGGCAAGTCGGGGAACGGAGTGATGGTCCGAATGATAGTATTAGTTAGTAGTCTTCACTATTCTATGTAATGGTGTGTTAATAAATGTAACGAGGACTCCTTTTGAGTATGAATACTCTCTAGAAGATAATATTTGTATTCAAACTCACAGTTTATGTTTTGTCGTATTGTACACTACAGTTGTATTAGTAAGTTGTATTTGTATTCTGTACTATGTATCTGACGACCCAAGATGGGTGATGTATACCTAATTTTGGGGGTGTCACATTAATGTTGAAATTCAACCAAATATATTGAGGCATGCACGTCTGTTTATGTATCCTTAATTTGATTTGAGTTTGGTAAAATACAATAGCTGGCTATGAATCGCTTTAGTTAGGTTAGTTGCATTCAAATTATTTTTTAAATTAATATAGTCCATGCCTGGCTGACGGGTTGAAATATTTATATTGAGGCAATTCAACATCTTCAGACTGTATGGACGGCATAGATGCATTTGCTGAAAATGATCCATGTATATATATAACTGGTCATAATATATATATATATATATATATATATATATATATATATATATATATATATATATATATATATGACCTTACAAAAATTAGTTGACCTTAAAAAATTAATTAAAAGTGTGTCTGTCAAAAGTTTGAGGAGCATAACTAAGTGACAGGCATATAATATGTGGGAATAATGTCAAAAAACCAAGACAAGGTCAGAACATTAAAAAAAAAAAAAAGGTAATCAAACTTCTTAGAAAGGCATGCATATACGCTAGTTATATGGCTATATAAATGTTTCTGAAACTGAGAAGGAAGCATACCATTTTTGAAGACAGGTAAAAAGTAGCAAAGAAAGACCGGCATTGATTGTTCATCAGAGTAGTGGAAATATATGGCAACTTATCAAGTTTTGGTCATAGCCTTGTTCGTTTCATCAGTTGCATTTCATCCATGTTTAGTGGATGCCACATTTTACGATAGCATGTATATTAATTGGGGTGCTCTTCATTCTTCGATTATCGGAAATGGTGATGAACTTCATCTTGTACTCGATAAAACTTCAGGTACAAATTCTTGGCAGTTTAATGTATACTTTATCGATATTCTTGTTAGTGTAATTGTTTGGTACGTTTATGAATTAATCCAATTTTTGGGTTGTTAATTAAAGTTTTTTGCGTTAGGTATATATTTTATTAATTTTTAGTACTGAAAGACTAATGTCAGGTTTTTGTTTATAGGTTCTGGTGTTCAATCAAAGCAAGCATTTTTATTTGGAAGCATTGAAATGCTGATCAAGCTGGTACCGGGGAATTCGGCTGGAACTGTTACGGCATATTATGCAAGTCCATCATACTATGATTAGTTAACGTCTTAGTAAGCCTGAGTTTGCTGAAGTAACTAGAAAATAATATACAAAACCAGTTCCTACTTCATTAACAAAAAGGAAACCTAAACCTAAGCAAAAATAACAAAAGGAAAATGACTAATTATTCCCTCTTTGTAAATGAACTGTTGCAGCTGTCTTCTACTGGGGATTACCATGATGAAATCGACTTTGAGTTCTTAGGGAACTCAACAGGGCAACCTTACATTGTCCATACAAATGTATATACACAAGGAGTTGGAAACAAAGAGCAACAATTCTACTTATGGTTTGACCCAACTGCTGATTTCCATAACTACACTATACATTGGAACCCTACCGAAATTGTGTAAGTTTTCCTGATTTCAAAACTAATTTCTTTTGTTCTCTCAAAATATCAAAGATATCAAACATTCTTTTCTCAAAGGAACCCTCAGCCATTACCCTTTTTTGGTATGCATTAATTAGTACTACCCCGTCCCCAAAATTCCTCTATAAATTTAGTTTTAAACATGCATCATAGGGTTACTTATTATGACGTTCACTATCATTGGACCAACCCCTTATGGTTGAAGACATTGAACGAACATGAAAATTACTCTCGCGCACTAAAATTAATTATCGATCTCTGGCCAATATCTAAACTCTTGCCATGGTTTTTAATTAATTAGGTGGTACATCGACAATCTCCCAATTCGCATCTTCAGAAACTATCAAAACGAGGGTATTGCCTACCCTAATCAACAAGGGATGATGGTTTACTCCAGTCTGTGGAATGCTGATAATTGGGCAACTAGAGGTGGCCTTGTCAAGATTGACTGGAATAGTGTACCCTTCATTGCAAAGTATCGTAACTTCAGGGCACGGGCGTGCAAATGGGACGGACCTATTAGCATTATTCAATGTGCCATACCTTTGCCTGCCAATTGGTGGACTTCTCCCATATACAAGCAGCTGAGCTTTGGTAAGCAAGGGCAGATGAAGTGGGTGAGAGAAAACTACATGATCTATGACTACTGCAAAGATACAAAGCGATTCAATGCACAGATGCCTCCTGAATGTAGCAAGCCACAATACTAAAGAAAAATCTGTTGCCCACATTTTCAACTTTTTAACAAGTCTCTCTCTTTTTTATTACTAATATATTTCTTTTTGTGAACGAATCAATATTTATTTCTTTCTCTTTTCTTTTCTTTTCTTTTCTATTTTATTAATATTTGGACTGTCGTTTGATCAGAATCATAATAACAAACAATTGATTCCGGGATTGTACTCCACATTTATTCCTGTGTTTAATTTGGTGATAGAATTTGAAAGTGAAAAACAAGCATGTCGCATCCATTTAATTAATTAGCGACGGAAATAAAAAACCTTCTCTGAACTTGAAGCTTGTTTTTGGTACAGTTATTACAGGACCGTCGCTTAAAATCTGACCAATTTGACATATCTAATTAAGAACTTGACATTCGTCGCCTGTAGTCTAAAAGAAGGAGAAAACTGATTATATAAAATGAACTTTTGTTCTTACTATTTCTCTCTTGCTCATAAAAGTGATTACAACCATTTGTATTTATAGGATTACAAGAGCATTCTAGAATACTTAGCATAGAAGAATAAAACTCTAGATATTTCTAATGACCATTGATATATCCAATACAAAATATTAAATGTTTCACCATTTGTTTAGAGATATTCAAAGAACTAAATTAATCTATGAATGTAGAAAACCAAGAATTTGGTTTAGCTTCCCAACAATGCCTCCCGTAAACCAAATTTGCTTTTTATTCCCAAACTTGCAACATTTCTTTTGAAAACTTCTCTGCTTAAAGGCTTTGTGAAAATATCTGCTAACTGATGTTCTGTCCTGCAATACTCAACTTGAATAATGCCTTCTTTTACCAACTCTCTTAAGAAATGAAATCGAATACGAATATGTTTCGTTCTTCCATGAAGTACTGGATCCTTTGTTACTGAAATGGTTGAACTATTGTCACAAAATAGTGTTGTTGGACAGATCTGCGAATGCTTCAGACATTCCAAAATTCCTTGGAGCCAAACAATTTGACATCCTGCTAAAGAAGCCGCGATATATTCAGATTCTGTTGTAGAAAGAGCAACAACAGATTGTTTCTTCGAACACCATGAAATTGGTCCACTTCCAAGACTAAAAACATAGCCTGAAGTGCTTTTACTATCATCAACGCTTCCTGCTAAGTCACTGTCAGTATATCCGACAAGATTAATCGGAATACTAGCTTGATAAAAAATACCATAATCAATGGTTCCTTTGACATATCGCAGAATTCTTTTTGCAGTCTCCCAATGATTAGTGTATGGTTTCTCCATGAACCTACTTACTAAACTTACTGCAAATATGATATCTGGTCTTGTTGCAGTCAAATACATCAAATTTCCCACCAAACTTCGAAACACAGTGGAATTCACAAGCTTGCCTTCACCTTCTTTACTTAATTTTAACCCTGTGATACATGGAGTTGATACAGGATTTGCATTCTCCATTCTGAATTTCTTTAAAATTTCTTTTGCATAACTTTCTTGTGAAATGAAAATTCCTTTCTTGGTTTGATGAACTTCAATGCCAAGAAAATGATGTAACTTTCCCAAGTCTGTCATTTCAAATTCTTTCATCATGGAGTCTTTAAAATCTTTCAACAATTTCAAATTATTTCCTGTAAAAATGAGATCATCAACATAAAGACTTACAACCATGAAGCTTTCTTGTGATGTGCCTTTGATGTAGAGAGTGGGCTCGTACGGACATTTCCAAAAATCATTTTGTTCAAAGTATGAATTAATTCGGCTATACCAAGCCCTTGGTGATTGTTTCAGTCCATAAAGTGCCTTCTTCAATTTGCAAACTTTATTTTCTTCTCCCTTCTTCACAAAACCAGGTGGTTGCTCAACATAAACTTCTTCTTCCAAAAAACCATTCAAAAACGCAGATTTCACATCCATTTGAAATATACTCCAATTATTTTGAGCAGCAAGTGAGATAAGCAAACGAACAGTGTCAAGTCTAGAAACTGGAGCGAATACCTCAGAAAAGTCTTCTCCTTCTTTTTGCTTATACCCCTTTGCAACTAGTCTTGCCTTGTTTTTGTTGATGGAGCCATCTGAATTCATTTTTGTTTTATATACCCACTTTACGCCAATAGAAATCTTGTTCGGAGGCAGATTTGTAAGCTCCCACGTTTCATTCTTCTCAATGGCTTTCATTTCTTCTTTCATGGCTTGTTTCCACTTTTCTTCTTTTGATGCTTCATCATAAGAAATTGGATCTTCTCCTGCAAAGAAAGCAAAAAATACAGTATCATCTGAATCAATTTGCTCGGTTGACTCATAAATTTCTCTTAAGCTCTTTGTTCTTCTTTGAGGAGTGCTTTGAGGGGACTCGGGAGAGTTTCCACGAGAAGAGTATCCTGGAGAAATAGGCTCGCTTTCATCTTGAGAATCATCATTAGTATCACAAAAACTTGGCCAATTTTCAGGAAAATCAACTCCTGAATTAAATGAAGAATTTTCATCAAATCGAACATCTCGGCTAATCACTATCTTCTGAGTCACTGGATTGTACAACTTGTAAGCTTTGCTTCTTTCACTGTAGCCGATAAAAATACACTTTTCTGATTTATCATCCAATTTGTTCCTCAATGCATCCGGAATGTGTGCATAAGCAATACATCCAAAGGTCCTCAGGTGACTAACTTTTGGCTTCACTCCAAACCATGCTTCATGAGGTGTGCAATTGTTCAGACTTTTTGTAGGAGATCTGTTAATCAAATAAACAGCACAGGATACAGCTTCTGCCCAAAACTCTTTATCTACCTTTTTCATTTTCAGCATGCATCTTGCCATTTCCATGATGGTTCGATTTTTTCTTTCACTAACACCATTTTGTTGTGGTGAATGCCTTACTGTCAATTCATGCCTAATTCCATCATTTTTGCAATACTTCTCAATTGGAAGATATTCACGACCTCTATCGGTTCTTATTGTTTTAATTTGACAACCAGAAAATTTTTCAGCTTCAGCTTTGAATTCCTTAAAAGCTTGAAATGATTCAGATTTTTCTTTGAGAAAATAAACCCAAACTTTTTTCGAGAAATCATCAACAAAGGTAATAAAATATTTGTTACCTCCATGAGAAGTAACCGGCATTGGTCCACATAAATTTGAATGAACAAGTTCCAATACCCTTTTTGATCTCCACAAAGATTTTTGAGGAAATGAATCTCTATGTTGTTTTCCAAATTGACATGCTTCACAAATCTGATTTGTTTGATTAATTTGAGGAAGTCCTTCAACCATTTTCCTTGTTGCTAGCAATTTTAGGCTATCATAATTTAAATGACCATACCTGTCATGCCACAACTTGGAAATTCCTTTATCAATAGTAATGAAATAAGAAATGTTAGCAACCTGAAGTTTTATAGGAAAAAGATTATTTGAAGTTACTCCAATTGTTGCTATCAACTGATTTCTCTTCGACAAAAAACAAGCATTATCATGAAAATGAATATCAAACCCCTTCTTCAAAAGGTGACCGGTGCTAAGCAAATTATTCTTTAAACCAGGAACATTCTAGAATACTTAGCATAGAAGAATAAAACTCTAGATATTTCTAATGACCATTGATATATCCAATACAAAATATTAAATGTTTCACCATTTGTTTAGAGATATTCAAAGAACTAAATTAATCTATGAATGTAGAAAACCAAGAATTTGGTTTAGCTTCCCAACATCGCCGTATTCACGATCACATATTCGT
Source organism: Panax notoginseng (assembly GCA_016801055.1). Taxonomy (NCBI): domain Eukaryota; kingdom Viridiplantae; phylum Streptophyta; class Magnoliopsida; order Apiales; family Araliaceae; genus Panax; species Panax notoginseng. The sequence continues at coordinate 35,978,140 of CM029020.1, forward strand.
CCAGTTTGACCCTTTAATTAAAAGCATCTTCTTGCTTTCTTCAACCTTTTAATACCCTCAACAAATAATATCAAATTATAAAATACTTCATCGAAGTTTAGATAACATTGAATTCTTTCTCAAAAATACAATTCAATTAGGTCTATATATATAAGTGATGTTCAAAATAAATTTCTTATTATGAACTTAATTGCCTAGTCTTGTAACGTATTAATTCCATGTATAAATTGATTTATCTAGAGCTAGCATATACTATTTCTTACTATACCTCAATTACATAAATAAAGTTTGTAATTGTTACACTTTAACTAAAGTTCATAGCAAGCTTATTAAATCCATTCCATTTCTCTCAAATGGTACATACAAATTGCTCCGACAAAACCATGAAAATATATAAATTGTAACAGATGATCGATAAATGTAGGAAAATTACACCAAAATCAATGGTAACGCATGCATATATCTTGATCAAATTAAAATCCCTTTCCTAATTGCTAATCTTGACCCAAATTCCTGGACTCGGCACGCCACGGTGAACCAGGGACAGAATATAAAACCCTGGCGGAGCAATCTTGGGATTTGGCGGCGCCACCGCATTGAACACGCCAGGACTCTTTAGTGTCGCATCCAAAACTAGCATTCTTTGTTGTTGCGAATACCCATGAGTAGTAAAAGGTGGCGCTAACATTGTCACCTTCAAATCCGCCGCCTCCACGGACTCTTTCTGCGTTTGTTGGAACACGAATCTCAATGAGAATTGCTTTGCATACTTCAGTTTCTTGTAAGCACCTGATTTTTCACCTACATTTATTGTGGGACGGTACGGGTTAAGAGCCGGATCCAAATACGGAGGCGAGAACTTCTCTACTCGAAGATCCGTTGGGTAGGGTACATTTTGGAAAATATATTTATCATTTTCATTACTCCCAGCAACTAAAACTTCACCACTAGATAACACGGCTGATGTGGAATGGTACATTCTTGCAATATTTGTAGGTTTTAGTTTCTTAAACCTTTCTCCAAGCTTGTTTTTGGGGATGTAAAGTTCGGGTGTGAAATTCGGGTCATCCCCGTTCCACCAACCCGAAGTTCCCCTCTTTGCACCGTTTAATATAAGCAGATCAGCCGTGGGAAGGATCAACATATCTCCCATGACCCGAGGGGATAACATCATGTCTTTCTCCCAAGTCGGGTTCGGGTCAGTGAGGCTAATCTTTCCACAATCTTGCAAGGCGGGCCAAAACGACTCTTTTGGCTTTGGCTTGGCCCGCACGCTATCAACTGCAAAGAATGCATCAGGAGACGCACCGCCACAAATCAAGACCTCAACGCAGTATTTTTCGGGGTTTTGAGTGTCAATTTTGATGGGGAGAAGGGCGGACATAGCGGAGGCGGGGTAGTTGCGGGAGCCCCCGGGGAGCTGTGGAAATTCACGAACGACTTTGGCGGTTTTGGGGTCGAAGATAATGGCGCGATGGTTGGCGAAAAGGAAACAGTTTCCGTCCGGGGCTAGGTAGAGGAAAGGGTAGAGATTGTTCTCAACGGGATCTGTGGTTTCTTGGAGGAAGGGGAGATCGAATTTTTTGATGGGGAAATTTAGGGTATTTGGTGGGATTATTTCGTAGTTGAAGGATCTTCTGCCTCCGACTACCACAAGGTTGCCATCTTCTAAAGTGTGTTGGGAAGCATACCTGTTAGAAATATCAAGGCACATGCAGATCAGTTAGGTTTAGGTATTAGGGTACTTTGTACAAACTCACAAATAGGAAACTAGAGTTAAAATACAATATTTGTTATAACAAATGCAACAAAAAATTATAAACTTCATATTGATCATCAAAAGTGTGATAACGAATCTGTGGGCTGCGCATTTTCGTATAATAGATCGAGTACTATTTGAATTAGGCCGGTTCTAGGACATTATATCTAATTAAGCCCCCATAACAAACTCTTAAGTTCAATAGGCTTGGGTAGTTATCTTGCCAACTAAAGTATTAAACAGTTACCATATCCAATATTATCTCGTGTATAATGCTTACTTTTTTTTAATTGATATGATCTCTCTGTACAATGCCAATTAGGAATTGTAACCCTATTGAGATGGTATAGCAAAAAATATAAATACATGTTAAAAATAGAGGTAAACACACGTTTAGCCTACTAAATACTAGTTTTTCCATTGCTAACCTATCTTGAAGTCTGTTTTCGACGGCTCAAGCCGTCAAGTACTTTCTAATAGTTCTTTTTTTGTAAGTTTACGTCCAAGCTGGTGGTTAAATGTACGGAAACAGAATCCAAAATCAGAATATATAGCAACTAGTTTTTAATGTTAGGGTTTGGAAGTGATGATAGGTATTTAATTACCATCTTTCGGAACCTAAGACGAAAGATTTCTCCTCGAAATCGCAGCCCTCGCATGGCTTAAGGATTCGAACAGCATTTGTTCCTTTATAATATCCTCCTGTGCCTATTAGGTAGCCATCAGATGACAGGCTTCCAACTGAGCACCATGGATCGGCTTTTAACTGCAACAATTTAAAATAATCAGCTATAAAAACATTTAAAAACACAAATTAAAAAATAAATAAATATGATTTTTTATGCATACATGCATGGATAATAACAAATGGAGGGCATGTAGTTAACGCCAAAAATCATATACGTACATTTAGCTGCCTGGTTTTATCAGTCTTTGCATCATATTCCAGGGCATGAACATAGCAATCAGGATAACCTTTCTCGAAATTAATCGGACAATTTCCCGGAGGAGTCAATTTAAGCACCGAATCACCAAGGAAAGTGGTATCGAACCAAACCACTTTGTCATTAGGCATTAGCTGCAATTGCATAGCGGAGACGCCAACATTTTCAGTTGTTATCCTCCAACAACCTTTGAAATTTGTCTCAAATTGCGGTTTAGCGACCCCAACAGCATCAGCATCAAAATTAGTACCTCGGGCCATCATAAAACCGGGTTGCGTTTCCACATGATTAGATTCCTTGTTCTTGTCCTTCTTCTTCTTTTTCTTCTCGTCATGAAGAGATATTTCATCATCGGAATCGTCTTTGGACGATGAAAATCCCATGTGGCCATGGCTTCCAAATTGAATGTTTCCAAATTGAAATTTGGAGCCCTCAGTAATTGAATCTTGCACTCCATGATCGGAGCTTTCCGCGAAAACGGAAAGAAATAAGAGAGTAAAGAGGACAAAGCCTTTCAAACAAGGGGCCGTGGCTCTTGTTTTCTGCATACTTAATATTTCTATCCACATGTTTTGGGTTTTAGACCGAACTCAAAGAACAGTACATCAATATTGTTTGTTGGTCACCTATATATAGGTTTTTCAAGATGCTAAACTTAGAAATTGAGACCCCTTTTCCCAAGCTAACCATGTTAACACATAAAATATCAATTTTACCATTATTAAATTTCCTCTCTTTATGAATATATTAGTAATAATTAAATTGGATTGACGTTATCATATTTTTGAAGTTAAGTAAAGTTTTTTGTAGTGAACAAATTTTGGGTTTTTTTATCAACAAACATGAAAAGCGAGAATTATGAAATTTAGTTGAAGGTGGAATTATTAACAAAAAGTTAAGTGCTGCTAATATATATAAATATATAAACTAAAAATTATATTAAAAAGCCAATAGCATTAATCTCTTAATATTTGTTTTTCTTCTTAATTAATTATGGAAGTGCTGGTGTGTAATTCTTTCAAAAATAGGGTGGGCTGTCCTGTAATTGAGCATAATAATCTTAAGTGAGGAGGGTAATTAACGTTAAGCTATAGACCACACCTTGGAAACCTCTCCGGAAACATGAAAGCTAGCGGTTGAAGCGGTACTATGTCACAACTTTCCAAACTCTGCGGATTCTACTACGTACGTACCGGGTAATATTGCTATACAACCAATTAACTAGATTTTAATTCCACCTCATGTAGGAGATTTTTTAGCTTGTATGGTATTTTCCAATAAACTGAGAATTGTTTAGTGCTGCAGGTAAATTATGCATTTATCATTTACCTATTATTTTATTTCTCATATTCTCTTTTCTAGAGAATTAATTTATATATCATGGATACGAGAAAATTTTGGTAAATTATAAATGCACTGAATAGTTTACCATTTATGCTCGATTGTAAAACGTATTTTATTTCATTTTAACTTTATACGGGAGTGTAGATGCATGGTTAAAAACTTTCCAAAAAATATTCTACAAAATCCGTTGAAAAGGACAACTGCCGTATTAAGAAAATACGTTCTTGATCCAAACTAGAATAAACTACATTATATAAAATCGGAGCAAAAAATAAAAAAAGAGATAAATCTATCTAGGATTTTAGTACGCTACGTTTGGATTACAACAATGAAAGTGGAAATAAAATTACTCATTCTCATGACATAAAAAAATTATGTTTAGTTGTTCCATGGAATGGGATAAATCATTCTCATTCCTGTCAAATTTGTGAAGGTATGAAATGACTCATTCTAGTAGAAATGAAATAAATCATTCTACTTTCTATTTCATTTTATTCTCTTTTTTATTTCATTCTTTCACCAATTTCATTTCTTCAATCTAAACGTATCATTAAAGTAATCAAATAGATTTGATAATGAAGGCCCACATTCATGTAATGTGACTTAAATATAAGATCACTTGTCTTTGTACAAAGATAGATGATCTTATATTAATTTTTTAAACACTAATTTATTGACTACAATACCCTAGATTAGCAGCACTCCTATAATGCAGCAATTTTACCACTGAATGTTGCGACTCAAAGCATAAACCCTAGCAAATCACAGTTGATATTTGTTGAGATTCAGGCAATATCGTTGTATCTTTTTATAAATTTAAATAATCAACGTAATAAATGGTATCTTTTCATTTTTCCTAAGTTTTCTTGATCGATTGAATCGAAAATATATACAAATTTCAGAGGACGTACCCCAAGATCGAAACAATAAGTAATTCCCCAAACTCCAACCTCCAACCAAAAAGAAAAAGGAAGGGAGAAGCGGGGACAGCTTAAAGAAAAAATATGCAGTATATGTCTTGATTCTTCAAATGGTGGGATTCATAACTCTCCTTCTTCTCCATTTTTCTCAAAATGATATATTGTGCATCAAATCTAGAAGTTCATGCAGTAACATAGGGATGAAAATGAATTAGAACAGTTTTGGAAATCGAAAATGAAAATTATGCCACACAACATAGGGATGGATAAAGGGAGAACTATTTGAACAATAGTACAAGCATTAATTATTCCGAAGCCAACTAAATTGTGTAAGTTGATGTTATTTAGTTTCTGTTTTGCTAAGAGCTTAATTCATAAAACTTAATTATAGGAATTAAAACAATAACATTCTTCTCCCTTAATAACTATAACATTCTGAAAATCCCCCCTACCTTCCATTACAATTTCTGTAAGTTGCTATATATATTTATATATATATATATATATATATATATATATATATATATATATATATATATATATATATATATATTTGTGCAACTTTTGCAAATCAAACCCATTATGCTTGAATTTGAAGATCACATTAAACAAATGTGAATTCTTACACTGAATCACATATAATAGTAGACTATAGGGAAAGTCTGAGCTCCAAATCTAGTTCTTGACCGCCACTTGATCCGGAATTCTGACTGCCGGAGCGCATTGAATCACTTCCATCTTTATTTTTCTTCTTTGCAGTTGATTCCTATAATAAGATGAATTATAGAAAATTAATTAATGAATTTTTTTTACAAAATTAATTGACATTTTTACATTGATATATAATGTCAATGTTGTGGACATGCACATTTAAAAATAACGCGGCTACATATAAATATATATACCTCCACTTCTATGTTTAGAAGGTTTCTAGTTAAGTTTGGTTGTTGATAATATTGTTGAGCGTCCAAGACAGTATTGCCTGCATTCCATCTGATGTTTGTTGAATTTAACATTCAGTTAATTAGAATTAGAGATTAAATTATGGAAAAAGGAAACAAAAAAGAAGAAGACAATATCAAACATTTCAATAGAAGTTCTTGAGACAACATATTAGGTTTAAGAAACACAATTAAACACCTTGCATTAGTGCTAGGCAGCTGGGAATCAGCATATCTGATATTTGCTCTTTCTAGTTCACTCATACCCATCTGCATAACAAATAATTCTCAAAAGATTTAGTCACAGCACGAATTTATGATCAATTAATTAAAGGGGGAAAATTAATCCAGCTTAATTTTTCGTTTCATCTAGCTAGAGGAAACATAATTAGTGATGCGATGACAAAAATCTAGGCTGTAATCCAAGTATATATATCATATCATAGTCCTTTAATTTCTTTCAATATAACACACACACACACACACACACACACACACACACATATATACACACACATATATATATGTCGAATCAATTTCTTAATTGGTAAACTAAAGAGAAAGTATATTTTAGGTTTATTGATGATCATCAAATTGGAGATATAGAATGAACAATATCTTATTCATTATGATTCCACATATATATCTTGTAGTTGCGAGACACATTATTATTGTATACTCTTTTATATATTAAAATACTTAAATATAACCTAAATAATATGTCAATATTCACATCCAAAATGAAAATTTGTGACCGAAAGTACAATGACTATGACCATGGTTTTGCGTATCCAGTTAAAAAATCAATTGGCTAGCTATGAGTGTAGTATCCTACAGAATTATATTTAAGATCACAAGGTTTTAATGGTTAGCTATGTTGGACTTAATATTCTGATCAATATATAGAACAATTTAGTTATAAAAATGAAATTAAATTAAATTTGTGAGGAATTTCTTATATATGTAATGAGAGTGGAAGTAATTAAGTAGATATACCATTATGCTTTGAGCAGCACGAATACTATAAGAAGATGAGGATGGTACTGGTGTGTATGAGAAGGATGCTGATGATGGATAAGGAGTTTGAAGTCTTATATCCACCTGCAACAATATGTATATATGTTAATTAATATAAACCACCATGAATTAAATCAATTAATATTCTCATACAATGGAAATTTACAAAGAAATTAAGTGAGAGAAATCTGATCACCTGCTGGTTGGGATTAGCAATTGGGTAAGGAGGAGAAGGAATAGTAGTATAGGCACGATTACCCATTTGACTATGGAGTCTAATTTTCTCTAATTGAGCAACACCTAAACCTCTCTGAGGTTGTTTGGGCTTATCTGAAATATTGCTCTTCTTCCCTTTTCTTGATGATGAAGAAGACGATGATGTTGATCCTCCATTTCCTAGGTTTGGCTCCTTAAAATAATTGCTCCCCATCTTTCTTTTCTTAATTTGCTGAAAAAAGATGGAGAAAATATAACTGAAGAAGAGAAAGAAAGAAATTAAAATTAATTTTCTCGATCCTCAAACTTTCTTGAGCTAGCTGCTGTTAAATATATATATATATATATATATATATATATATATATATATATATATATATATATATATATATGATCAGAGAGAGATCTCAATGCTCCGGTCTTTTTAAAGCTGTCAACATTTGTATCCCCGGTAATTTATTGCATATATAGCTGGATCAGATTTCATATATATAGATTCATACGACCCATATTTCCATATATTTACACATAGATTTTATGCTCCTCTTTTTTAGCTCAATCTTCAAAACTTCTATAATTAGCTTCCCCACAATATTATTATTATTTTTCCTTTACTAATAAAATTTAGAGGCTGCTGAGGACATATATGAAAGTGATTGTCTTTGATTGTAACTGATAAAATATTGGTATAATGTAATGATTTATTGCCACTTAAGCTCGATCAGTATATCTTACTCGCACGTAAGATTTCTTTTTAAACACAATATATTCCTGCGGGAGATTTCTTTTTAAATACATTCAACAATAGTAATAGTAATGTGAAGAAAGAAAAATTATATACAGACATAATAATTGGACATGAATACTTTATAATTTTATTTATATGTATTTTGTTAAAATACAAATAAATAAAATTATAAAATACTCGTATCCAATTTTCATATCCAATTATCATATCCGCACAGAAAAAGTCGTGAAGAAAATATATTATGTGAAACTTGACATGGCGTGACTTATTTTTTAAATTTACATATTGAAATAATCCTAAGGAAAGGTGTTTGTCACGCGCCTATGAAGAGAATAAAGATAAAGATTTTGAGTATTTATATGCATAGTTAATTAGTTATGGTGTTATCTGTGACAACACCTTAAGCACCCCAACTATGAAATATTTACATAGACAAATCATATATATAGAAAGGCAACTAAATAAAGAATCATAAAATGTTGGACCAAATCACATACTATAAATTATAGATTCTACTATAATCTTATAGCAGCTTTATAGGGATTGTCTTTGGGGGATATCAAATTCTCGGGTTCATAATATCATAGATTACTACTATCAAATTACGTCAGTCAAACTTGGAAAGTCATACATTATATTACAGCTAATCCTCAAGTGTAAAGAGAATATATTTTGTGTTAAATACATACTGTATTTAATTTTCTCTCAGCTATGGAAATTTACTGCTCATTTATGTAGGCTAGTTTTCATGGTCAAACTATAAATGGAAATTAATCAATTTTTGTTTTAATTTCATAAATATGTTACTATATGAATTAATGTGAGTTGCCATGCACCAAATCTAATTGAGCTGTTTCACGCATGATTTGTGGGTCATATTTAATGAGCTGTGTGGTGGTGGTTCTGGTGGAAAGTGAGGATATATATATATATATATATATATATATATATATATATATATATATATATATATATATATATATATATATATATATCCAGAGGGAGGGTTTTCTGTTTTTAAGGCACCTGCAGAATCATACCTTAAAATATTTAAAATTTAAGAAAAGAATACATATATACGAGAACAATATTAATACAATGATGTCTATAACTAATATAATCGAGTGATCAGATTGGTAATAGTTATAGTACTGTTCTTGACGTCTACCTTAATTTTCAAGGTAAATTTCACTTGATTTATTTATTCATTCTTATTTTGATCTTGTAACTCAAACTTTAATTGACAGTAAATTAAGAGAGGATCTTACGGAGTTTATGTTTAGGATCGTAAGACTTTAATCATCTAATTAATACAGATTCTATGTTTTCAACATGCGTATTCTTTTACAATATTTAAGTAAGGGAAATTGATATATTGTGAATGTTTACGCTGGCTTTTTAATTGTCAGTTATATATGTAGATAAATATTAATAGTAATTAGAGAATAAATATAATAAGTGGAATCCTCCTATAATTTTTATCAATTTTAATTATTGATGAACTTCGTAATTATAATTCAAATAAAAATTTCTCGCAATACATAATAAAACTCATAAGTAAAAATTAACCAATGAGGCTTTATCACAGTTGAGGGACACCTAGCTACCAAATTCTGAAAAAACTTTTCTCCTGGATCACCAATTGACTTCAAATTTTCTATAATGGAAGTGGTAATGGGTTTGCCCTAAGTAAGGCCTTATGTTTATGTAGGGATTTGAATTAAGTTATCTTCTATGCACATTCTATATATCCACGTACCAATCAAAATAATAAAGGAACAAAATTTCTTGTTTTAGTCCAATTTAGTTTCCAATTTAAAGGAACTTGACATCCTAAAATATAGACAAAGAAATATTGCGGGGCATATATAAACAGCCAAGTGCCCCATAATCGTGACCATAGCTTGATGCAACCACCCGGAACTTAGGCTGATTTTATTAATTTATCCTTTTTAACATTAACAGACAAAATTGGGGCTGAATAATAGTATATTTTACATATTGTTTTTTAAAAAAATAAAAATAAATAAGTATCCAATTAATTTTTACAATATGAAAAATGTTTAAGAATTGTGATTATTAAAATCAACTCATTTTCCTTCTATCAATATAAAATTTCCATGTTCGTTAGCTTCACAGGCTGATTAACACCTACTTGCCATGTGAATGGCATTCAATATTAATCTGATGAAAAAAAAACTACAACTACAACGGTTTGATCAAAAAGTTTAGACGGTCGATATTGTCAAAATAAAAATGATGTTAACAAATTTATTTGTAGTAGTAACACTTTTATAATTGTTTTAGTAATACTAAACACTTTAAGAAACACTTAATAATCTGACAATATCATTTTTGTTGTGAGAGTATATATCAATTGGGAATAAGTTAATTTTCGGACTTTTGTGTAGTTAGTGAACAGTTAAGGACTTAAGATAATCCCACAAGAATAAGTTTGATTAGGAAACAAAGGATTATGTTGATTGGGTCTGATTTGATGTCGTTAGGATTAATCATAGAGTTAAGTATTATTAAAAGAATTAGACAAAACTAAGTGGAGAGGAAGAGAGATTGTCCATGGGGAGACTATCTACTATAGATTGCGAGCACATGCAAAACTACAGGTGCATTACTCCACACGATTTGCGAAGGCAATCCCTTGGAATACGCTGCATATATATATATATATATATATATATATATATATATATATATATATATATATATATATATATATATATATGTGTGTGTGTGTGTGTGTGTGTGTGTGTGTGTGTGTGTGTATGGATATATGTATTACTCCCTCCATTCTTTAATATAAGTCGTTTTAGAGTTATGCACAAGTATTAAAGTAATGATTATATAATATTAATTATAATATCAATTGTCTATATTGCCCTTGTATTGGAAAAAGAGATCGTTATTTATTGGACAAAAAATAGTGAGAGAACCAAAGTTACATTTAATACTTGGAGTAATATTGGAAACTAAGCAATTAATGCTTACTTGAAATTCTAAAACGACTTATATTAAGGAACAAAAATATTTCTCTAAAACGACTTATATTAAGGAACGGATGGAGTACATTTAATACAAATAAAGAACCCCACCACTTCCAAATCAATCCAACTAATACTAAAGATAAAAAATCTCTATCTCATATAATGTAAGATTTTCCTATTTATTGTTCTTACATTATAAATTAGGGACTTGAATCAATCCCAAGTTTATGAAAAGTGAATATTGGTCTGTGTCTCTAGTGTGAGTGTGCCTGCGCCGGCATAAATGTTTGTCAAGGAGTTCACTTCCTATGACGACGGTTTTATAGCGATATTTTTCATGTAAAATATCAAAAAATAAAAATATTAATTTTCTTTATTTATATATAAGCACTAAATTAAATGTAAAAAAAAATTCATCCGATATTGTTAAAGAAAAAGATTGATTCCATTAGATATCTCATTTAATAGCGTGATGTGATCTTTATATTCTTTAACTTTAATTGTCTAACTAAGATCTTTTGAGGATTCCAAATTAAATATTTGTTCATTTTATGCTTATATAGTAGGTGTATCTATAGATAGACACAATCATACTAATTTTTCTATTCAATACGAAGAACAGATGCACGTAAATGACATCTTCTCATAATTAATGAAAGCTTGTACAATCCTACTCCTGTATGGTCCAATTTTATGGATAATGTGTGGATAACTCTAATCATGAAATTGACTCGATCATTTTATAAATTATCAAGTACATAACCCTAGTTTATTTATATTTTAGCAGGAGGGATATACACTAAGGAGTCTACATGATCAACAGACCACCAACACATAAAAACCCATTTTTTAACGTCAAATTAAGTGAGCATTCGCATATATTTGCCATACTCGATCACTTTTCTCAACGATGGAGTCTTTTTACATGTCATTATCAATATCAACTTAATTTCAAGGAGTACATATTAAGTATTTAGAACTACTTACTTATTAAAACTTCTTATTTTTAGTCTTTCTGGAATCAAACTTTCTCCGTCTACTAATTATGCTTGCTTGTTGCAGTGATAAATAGGGACATGGAGTCCCCAATGCTTTACAAGATTAATTAGTTCTTTCTCATTATTATCAAGCATAGTTCTTGCATGGCATAAAATTATCCTTATTCAACAAATGGATATGGAGGGCGTCTTGGTTCTGCAGTTTAGTTTAGTTTGTGCACATCTCCCATGTTAAACTGCAAATGGGTGTACCCTTTTACCATTAAATCAGAAAGAACGATCTCGATTTGTTGTAAGAATAATCATATTCTAACAACTGCGGCAATAGATTACACCATATATATATATATATATATATATATAAATATATATATATATAAAAGTCAAGTTTGGCCGAAGTTAATTAGTAAAACCTTAGTAAAATGTTGTAGTTTAATTTTACCCCATAGTGTAAAGTTTTTTATTTCTGGGTTTTACATAAAAAAAATTTTAATTATAAATTTTATATAAAATTACGTCATTTTGTTAAATAGTAGTCTTAACCAAACTTAACTGAGGTTTGCATTCTTCCCTAGATCGCGACTGGTCCATCTTTTTTAGATTTGCAGATTGCAAATCTTTAACAACTGACTTAAAAAAAACCATATATACAAGTCTCTGATACAAATTCTTCTCTTTAAATCCATTTCAGACTAGTACGTTTTTGATAATCTCTCACATCGATCTAATCAGATCTTTCATTTCAACTTCTTCAAGATCCATCAAAAAATTACAAGTACATCACAGTAACAGGTAAGTATTTGAGCTTTTTTATCATACATTGGATGCATTATATACGTATATACATACATACTTTTATATATATATATATATATATATATATATATATATATATATATATATATATATATATATATATGTTTTAGTAATTAATTAGAGTTGGATCCAACGGTGGATCCATCGTTTTGATAGTTCTTACTTTGATTTTAGAGATTTTTAGGAATTAAAAAAATGTGTAGATTATGGATAAAATGGATATTAGTTTTTGATATATATGAAAATGGAAGTTGATAAATTATCATTTATATGGGAAATTATTTTTGAGAATATGAATGTTATTGAAAAATGTTGTTGTATATTTTTTATTATTGAAAAACTATAAAAAAAAAATTAATAATTTATTGGGCTCAATGTTGGTGGTTGTTCATAAAGTATGTTATTTAATTGATTGATAAAGGCCGATAAATTAATAATATTAGGTAAGTTTGGGATTAGTTAGATGTGTTATTTTTTAGTAATTTATAATATAATAGGTTGAATGACACTTTTTATCCTTAAGTTGTGTTAACTAAACCAAATATATTCTAGATTATTCAAGAAATATCTTAATTAATATTAGTACATGAATTGGTGATATCTAAGTACATGAATGTATTTGAATTGTCTTGGAACATGTAATGGTTAGGTTCATGTACATGAATGTGGTCATGTAGTAATTATTATTATGGATCTAGAAGTGTCCTATGAGTCCTATAAATAGTCTTGTATTTTGTTCATTTGAATCAAGTGAAATAAAAGTGTTCTTATATTCTCCAAAGTTACATTTCACTTCCTCCCTAAAATATATTCTATTCCTAATTTTCCATCAAAGTGGTATCAGAGCTTTGGTCTTAACAGTAGCGCCAATATCCACAATATCCACACGTGGTCCCATCATCAATACCAAAAGTATTCTTCTGCCTTGCTTTAACGTGAAAGCAGCTGAGTCAATTTTGTGATATTGTGAACAAGTGGTATTCAACAAAGGAACAATATAGCAGGGGCAAAACTAAGCACGCCAGCTATTATTATTTTTGTTTCTCTAGAAAAGTCGTTCAGCAGGTACCACCTAATTTCAAAAAAAAGTCACCTGGTGTGCAAAGTGGGAACTCGGAATCATTGTTGATTTTTTCAAAGCAACGTCGTGATGGCAAATTCAAACAATTTAGTCTCTCTAATTACTCGTTTTAACGGAGAAGACTTTGATTATTGGAGCCATAATATGAAAGTATTATTAAAGTCTTTCAAGTTGTGGAGTATTGTTGAAGATGGTTATGAAGAACCAGAAATTGAAGAGGGTTTGTCACAAGCCCAGAAAAATAGTTTGAATGAGAAAAGGGAGAAGGATAACAAGGCGTTCTTCCAAATTTATCAAGCAATTGAAAGACCAATTTTTGATAGAATTTCGAAGGCAGAAACTTCAAAAGAAGCTTGGGATATTTTGCAATCAATATATAAAGGTGAAGAAAAGGTAAAAAAGGTACGACTCCAATCTTTGCGTTTAGAATTTGAGAAGTTGCAAATGCAAGGAAATGAGACTATTGCTGATTATTTTTCAAAAGTTACTTCAATTGTTAACCAAATGGCAACTAATGGAGAAGTTTTGCAAGATCAAAAAGTTGTTGAGAAAATTCTTCGAAGCTTACCACAAAAGTTTGATTTTATAGTGGTAGCTATCGAAGAGTCCAAAGATGTGTCAAAATTATCTTTGGAAGATTTGCAGGCTTCTTTAAAGGCACATGAGTTTCGTGTTAATCAAAGAAATCCACCATCTAATGATCAAGCTCTCAAGTCTGAAATTACGGGAGGCCGAGGTGCTCCCCGTGGTCGCGGCCGTGGAGGAGGTCGTGGACATGGAAGAGGTGGCTTCCAAGGAAACAGAGGTAGAGGCTCCAATTTTCGTGGAAATGGAAGAGGATCACAAGGTAACAATAATAATTTTAAGGAAGAGTCATTTGAGTATTCAAATAATTCTCAAAGAGGAAGAGGTCGTGTTTTTAATCAAAGAGGGAGAAAAGGATATATTGAATGTTTTCATTGTCATAGGCCTGGTCATAAAATCAGTGAATGTTGGTTTGCACCATCTATCAAAAAAGAATCGGGATTGGTGCATGAAAATGAATCAGTTGAGAAAGATTGTTCAGAGTCATTATTAATTGCTTGTCAAGAAAATAATAATCATGTTTGGTATTTGGATAGTGGTGCTAGCAAACATATGATAGGGAATAAGGATTTATTTTCTACCCTGGTGGAGTCAAATTTTGGGCAAATAAAAATTGGTGATGCTAGAGCCTATACAATTAAAGGAGTTGGAGAAGTCACTTTCAAAACAAAATCTGGAAAATTTGAAAAAATGTCAGATGTTTATTTTGTTCCAGGCATTAAAAGCAATTTGCTAAGTACTGGACAACTTTTGCGAAAAGGGTTTGATATATTCTTTCATGATAAATTGTGTACTCTGTCAAAAAATAATCAGGTTGTGGCAAAGATTAGCTTGGCGGAGAATAATTTATTTCCACTTCCTCTCCAAGTAGAAATTTTTCATTGTTTCGCTGGTTTTAATGAAGAAGTTTCCAAGTTGTGGCATGACAGGTATGGCCACTTGAATTTCGACAGCCTAAAATTGTTAGCAGTGAAAGGAATGGTGAATGGATTACCCCAGATTAATAAAACGGAGGAGACTTGTGAAGCATGTCAGTTGGGAAAGTTGCACCGTAATCCATTTCCCTCAAAATCTTCATGGGGTGCAAGACAGCCGCTTGAACTTGTTCATTCAGACCTGTGTGGACCTATAACAGTGTCATCTTTTGGAGGTAATCGATACTTCATTTCTTTTATTGATGATTACACAAGAAAAGTGTGGACTTATCTTCTCCATGAAAAATCAGAAAGTTTTCAAGCTTTCAAAATTTTTAAAGCAGAAGTTGAAAAATTTTCTGGTTGTCACATAAAGACTTTGAGAACAGATCGAGGGTCAGAATATCTTTCAAATGATTTTCAGCTTTTTTGTAAAGATAATGGCATAAGGCATGAATTGACAGTTCGCTATACACCGCAACAAAATGGTGTTTGCGAGAGGAAAAATCGTACAATCATGGACATGGTTCGATGCATGTTGAAAAGAAAAAGGTTGCCACGCCAATTTTGGGCAGAAGCTGTTTCTTGTGCGGTTTACTTGATCAACAGGTCACCAACAAAAAGTTTAAAAAATTGTACTCCTCATGAAGCATGGTATGGGAGAAAACCAAGTGTCCAACACTTGAAGATTTTTGGAAGTGTAGCTTTTGCTCATGTACCAAATGCAATAAGGACAAAACTTGATGACAAGGCAGAAAAATGTATTTTTGTTGGATACAGTGAAAGGTCAAAAGCCTACAAGCTGTATAATCCAAAAACAAAGAAAATTGTCATTAGCAGGGATGTAAACTTTGATGAAAAATCTTTTTTCAATGATGCTGACATAAATACTGCAGATGAGGAACCATTGCTCGTGGAGGATTTGGAAGGTTGTAGCAGTATGCCAAGTGAAGATGATTCATCCTTGAACCCAACTGATGTTCCATCATCCTTAACAGGAGCATCTTCTGATAGCAGCCCCGAAGCAATCAAGACAAGAACTTTGCAGGAGATTTATGATACTACGGAGCCAGTAGATGCAGGAGCTATTTTCTTTGCTTTCTATGCAGGAGAAGATCCAATCTCCCATGAAGATGCAGCAAAAGATGAAACATGGAAATAATCCATGAAGGAAGAAATTATGGCTATCGAAAGAAATGATACAATGGAGCTCGTCAGTTTACCACCAAACAAAAGACCCATTGGAGTTAAATGGATTTTTAAGACAAAGTTAAATTCAGATGGCTCCGTCAATAAGTACAAAGCGAGGCTCGTTGCAAAGGGGTATGCACAAAAGGAAGGAAAAAATTTTAATGAGGTATTTGCACCTGTTTCAAGACTTGATACTGTTCGTTTAATTATATCACTTGCTGCTCAAAATAATTGGAAGTTATTCCAAATGGATGTCAAATCGGCATTTCTAAATGGGTTTCTTGAGGAAGAAATTTATGTTGATCAGCCACCCGGTTTCGTGAAGAAAGGTGAAGAAGAGAAAGTTTACAAGTTAAAGAAGGCTTTATATGGTTTGAGACAGTCACCAAGGGCTTGGTATAGTCGCATTAATTCTTACTTTGAGAAGAATGGTTTTCAAAAATGTCCTCAGGAGCATACTTTATACATCAAAATTATTCCTTCAAAAGGAAGATTTATGGTGGTAAGTCTCTATGTTGATGATCTCATTTTTACTGGTAATGATATGGAGATGCTTAATGATTTCAAAGCTTCAATGAAACAAGAGTTTGACATGACTGATTTGGGAGAATTACATCATTTTTTGGGCATTGAAGTTAGTCAGTCCAGTAAGGGAATTTTTATTTCTCAAGGGAGATATGCAAGGGAAATTTTGAAAAAGTTTAAAATGGAGAATGCTAATTCTGTTTCAACTCCATGTGTTACTGGGCTTAAGTTAAGCAAGAAAGGTGAAGGAAAGCTTGTGAATCCAACTATTTACAGGAGTTTGGTTGGAAATTTGATGTATTTAACTGCCACAGGACCAGATTTAATGTTTGTTGTTAGTATGATCAGCAGGTTTATGGAGAAGCCTCACTCAGAACATTGGGAAGCAGCAAAACGAATTTTGAGATATGTGAAAGGCACAGTTGATTATGGAATTTTTTATGAAGCTGGTGTTCCAGTTAGTCTTACTGGATTTACAGACAGTGATTTTGGAGGTAGCATTGATGATAGCAAAAGTACTTCAGGTTATGTTTTTAATATAGGAAGCGGAGCTATTTCTTGGAGTTCAAAGAAACAACCAATTGTTGCTCTTTCAACAACTGAAGTTGAATATATAGCGGCTGCACATGCTGGATGTCATCTAGTTTGGTTAGAAGAAATTTTGAAGTATCTCAAGCAAAAACAAGAAGCTGATCCAACTTTGTTTTGTGATAATACTTCAACAATTTCAGTTACCAAAAATCCAGTTCTTCATGGAAAGACAAAGCATATTCGCATTCGATATCATTTCTTAAGGGAACTTGTGAATGATGGAATTATTAAAATCAAGTATTGTAAATCTGAGGAGCAGGCAGCTGACATTTTTACAAAGCCGGTTTCTGGAGAAGTATTCAAGAAGCAAATCGCTAAGCTCGGAGTGAAGAATAAATTTGGTTTACGGGAGGCCTTGTTAACTAAACCAAATATATTCTAGATTATTCAAGAAATATCTTAATTAATATTAGTACATGAATTGGTGATATCTAAGTACATGAATGTATTTGAATTGTCTTGGAACATGTAATGGTTAGGTTCATGTACATGAATGTGGTCATGTAGTAATTATTATTGTGGATCTAGAAGTGTCCTATGAGTCCTATAAATAATCTTGTATTTTGTTCATTTGAATCAAGTGAAATAAAAGTGTTCTTATATTCTCCAAAGTTACATTTCACTTCCCCCCTAAAATATATTCTATTCCTAATTTTCCATCAAGTTGTCATTCATATTTAAAGTCGTTCCTAAGTTCCTAAAGTTCATTTCTCGTCAATTAGGTCCTTAAAGTGACAATTTTTGTCAATTCTGTTCATTTCCTCGATTTAACCCCAACACGGCCTATTTTGACCAATTTTTGACTTAACCTGACTTAGTTTGACCCGACCCAAATTTCACCTATTAAATTTAAAAAAAAAAAACTAAAAAGTTTTAAAATTAGTTTAAAATTTTAAAAACTATTATTATTTATATAATTTTAAAAATAATTATTGTTTTCAAGAAAAAATATTAGAAACTTTTATTTTACATAAAATGAGTAAAGTTTCATAAAATATAGATTCAAAAAAAAAATTATTCTTAAAAAAAGATTTTTTTTCATTTTTTATGTAAAATTTTATTTTCAGAAAAAAAAAGTTTATGTCTTTACCATTATTATATGTATTCTTAATATTAGAAATTTTAAAAACAAAAACTAAAATTAGAAGAAAAAAAGAATTAAAAGATAAAAAACTGATTCAATTTAAAAAAAAGAAATTAAAAAGTTTTACAAATAAATATTATTTTCAGGAAAAATATTGGAAAAAAATTCATATTTTAAAAAAATGAGTAAAGTTTTATAAAATATATATTCAAAGAAATAAACTTTATTTTCAAAAGAAAAAAATAGATTTTTTTTAAATGAGTAAGATTTCATAAAACTTTAATTTTTTTGAATCTATATTTTATGAAACTTTACTCATTTTATGAAAAAAATAAAAGTTCCTAATATTTTTTACTGAAAATAATAATTATTTTTTAAAATATTTAAAATAATCATTTTTTACAAAATATTATTTTAATTTTTTTTAAAAAAAAAATTAAATAAGTTTTTTAAATTATCTTTCACAATTTTTTGTATTTTAACTTCTATTTTTAGATTTTATTTTTAAAATTTCTAATATTAAGAATACATATAATAATGGTAAAGGCAAAAAAAAATTAAAATAAAGTTTATTTTCTTATTTAATTTTTTAATCTATATTTTATGAAACTTTACTCATTTTATGAAAAAAATAAAAGTTTATAATATTATTTTTAAAATAATATTTTTTTTTAAAACATTTTAGCTTTTTTTAAAAAAATAATTTGTTAAATTGAGGTAAGGTCAAACTGGGTCGGGTTGGGTCAAAATTTGTTTAAAATGGGTCGGGTTGGGATACTAATTCAGTAAAAAAACAAAATCGATAAAAACTATCACTTTAAGGACGAAAAATAAACTTTAGAGACTACTTTAAAAGTGGATGACAACTTTAAAAGGTCAACAGTGTCATTCGGTCTTTATAATATTTTATTAATATATATATATATATATATATATATATATATATATATTATATTATTCATGTTGATTAATAATGTATTAAAATTTTGTTTTAAATTTATTAATACAAGGTATCGTTGGATGCATAATGGTTGTTATAAAATTTGGGAAAATTCATTGTTAGATAATTTGCACACTGTTTATTTTATTATATAATGGACTTCTATCTTGGACCAAATAATTCTACCATACTTTGGGATCATACCAAAGACAACAACGATCTGAGGAAGTTTGGAAAAATTAGGAGGGCATGAAGTTATTTTTTTGGTAAGTTAGTTAATTGGCCAATAGAATATTGACACACATACAATTTCGTCCGCGTGTCAGTATTTTATTGGTCAATTGACCAACTTATCCCAAAATAAATTTCATACTAACCACTCTCGTACTGATAGGTTGTGTATAGATTAGGGTGGCACAAAACTTGATGTATTTAAGTTAACCAAAGCGCAAAAAGAATTATTAGAATAATGAGGTTTTGGTGTATTTATTGATCATAGGATATCTAATAAGATGGATGCATATTTAGTTTTTACATTAATAAAACGATGGCACTCTACTATCCTAGAGCTACTGCAAATATAAGTTTAGTTTTTACATTAGTAAAGTATTTAAAGATAACTCTAAGATCGTTGAATGAAATATAAGTTTGCAGAGTTAAGACTGAAGTCACTCTACTATCGTAAAGTAAATAAGTAAATTACTTAAAGATAACTTTAAGATTGTTGAGTGAAATATAAGTTTCGTAGAGTTAAGGCTGAAATCATTTTACTATCCTAGAGCTACTGCAAATCATAAAGTCTAGTATTAAAAAGTTAAGTCATTTTACGATCTGATGATTCACTCTACGTTTCTACATGGAAAGTCAAAACGATCAAAATCGTAGAGTCATATAGCAGAGCTACTAGTATCGTAGAGTTAAGTCATTCTACAAACACACATCCATTTTGCCTTAATGACTGACCTGTTACAAAATTATACATAGTGTGTAACGACCCCAAAACAGGTCCATTCCATCCAACCTATTCTGAGTCTTCAAATACATGGTACAGAAAACAACTATAACTTTATTACAATAATTATCGTGCAAAATACAACAACACATATGCTGTGAGTTTGGATACAAATATATACCAAATGTGACTCATGTTCCAACCGTGGACATCACCTCATAATGACACCTTACATAAAGGTATAGTCAAAAACCGTTTTAGAAATTAGAATATTTGGAAAATGCTCAAGAAAACCTTCGTACATGGGAGGCCATGCATCTAGGTTATGATAGATATCATATGGCCACAGAATTATCCTTGGTTGACCCAATAGACCCCAAAGAAAAACGAGAAGATTACTTTTATATTTTTCCCAATGGTGAGTCTTCTCTTAACATATCATTATCTCTACTGTCTCTAATTGAGAATTATACTTCAAACAAATACCAAGATTATATAGGTAGTGCTCGTAAAGATATTCAGCAAGTGGATGAGCACAACCCTGTCTTATGATGACACGAGGTTGTATGTCATTAAACATCTTGTATGATAGTGACAAAACACCCTTCCAACGTTGGGTTCGCCTCATCCTATTTTATTCACCAAATATAACTACTAAATGATGACCACCGTTCTATTCCCTTGTTACCCCCGCTCGACCCAGCTACACTCTTATTACCTGAAAGGAATTGTGAAACAAAAGGGTGAGCACAACTAGCCCAGTAAAGAATATCATGACTAAAGATAAATAAATTATCAATAGTCTTCATCAGTAATAAATCAGAGATTTAGAACATATGGTAGATGATAAAAATTTCAACCATAGTTGCAGCGGAACGAGCAATCCATTAAAAGAGTCAAATAGACCATAAAGTCTATTATCTCCTCCATGTTAAAAATCCACCAACAATATTTTATCTATGTAACATCACTCAACAGTTCCTTTCCACAATCATATGAATAACTCATAATCATAATTGTGACTCTAAATTTTTCTTCGCACCTAGGACGAAGAATATTTTCATCACCTGTCTTTACCTGAAATATCAAAGATCATGGTTATACCAAATCACAGTTCCTGTTCATAATCATACTAATAACTTCATCTTTGTACTACGGGCCAAAGATATTCGTCAACAGTTCATCTTTGCACTACTGGCCAAAGATATTCAACAACAGTTCATCTTTGCACTACAGGCCAAAGATATTCAACAACATATCATCTTTGCACTACAGGCCAAAGATATTCGTCACCAATTCATCTTTACACTACTGACCAAAGATATTCAACAACAGGTCATCTTTGCACTACGGGCCAAAGATATTAATCAACAATTCATCTTTGCACTACAGGCCAAAGATATTCCTCAACAGTTCATATTTGCACAACAAGCCAAATATATTCATCAACAGTTCATATTTGCATTACAGGCCAAATATATTAATATCTCAAAGAAATATATAATCATTTATATAAATAATAATTATAACCGTGTTCATATTTTCACCTTTGCACTTAAGCTGAAGATATTCAATTATAAATTCAATGGTCATGATCATACTAGTCAATAATTTAACTTTAAACTACTGACAAAAGAGAACCCAAAGTCATGATCATACCAATAATCTACCCATCTTTACACTCAAGTGAAAGAGAATTTCAACATCAGGGTTATAAAAATGTTATATATGATAATAAAAATAATATGATCAACATATAGATTTAATCTCAAGAGTAATATTCATAAATCAACTATAATTTGGTTAGAAAAAGGAAACTAATTTTATCGTGAATAGTAACTCGTGAATAGTAACTCATGAATAGTAACTCGTGAATAGTAACTCGTGAATAGTAATCCCGACACAAAAAGGTAGAAATTTCACAATAAAATACATACCAATATTTCGGTATAATGATATTGAAAGAATAATATTTCTTAAGCTTATAAACAATTTATTTTAATTGTTTACACTTTACTAAATAATGCATTTAATCATCCAAAAATGTCAAACACATAAGATTTCATTACCAATAACCAAAACCCTCATCAAAAATTTGCATATTCCTCATATAGGATTCTCAAGCCATAAAATCCTATTTTTCAATTTTCTTACTTCACATAACATATTTAATTCATTTTCTCATAACTAGTCTATTTTCATGAAAAATACCAAATCAGTTCCAAAAATATTTCTTTTCTGAGATTTAGCAAAATATAGTCCCATATTGAACATATATTTTTCTCAGAATTTTTAAAAGTCATTTACTATTTTTCATATGGCCAAAACAGCCGAATATTTAGTCATTTATCAAAAATTGTACTTTTGTACAAAAATTCTGAAATTTACAGAGTATACTTCTATCATATACATGTACTCCCAATAAAAATTTCATCAATTTTGAAGTTAACCACAAGGAATTATAAGCGGTTACTTTTAAAATAGTCGTTTCTCATAAAATTCATAACTCTCAATCTATACATCCAAAAATCACCATTTTTGGACACAATCAAGAAAACTCATCAAAATATCATTTCAAATTTTTTCAGAATTTTTGAAGGTCAGAAAAATTACGAACTGAAAAACATAATAACCATTAAAACCTCTTATTATCCCTTACTATCCCTTACTATCCCTTAACTCAAAAGTGCAGTATTTCTGACTGGAATGCAAAGCCGAAGGAAACTTGCACTGAATAGCAACTCTCAAAGTATCTAAATACTCACAAAATATGCTTCATAATATAGAGAGAGAAAGAGAGAAAGCTTATGTTTCTGGTATGATTTTCAATTCTAACTTAGCCCTCTATTTATAGGAAAAATGTTAGCAGGCCGAAGCAGACTTGACCTGCTACCTATGGCTTTACCTGCTGCTATTGCCACCCACCACATTTGAAATAAAATTCAGCACATTTCTTCACCAACCAAAAGTGGGGCCCACCAATTCTAGAATTTTTCACCAAAATGATTAACTCCGAAAATTCAACAATTTCTGAACCAGTCATCTCGTAAAATTCATAACAAATCATACGTTCATTTTTAACGGTTCAAAATTTGTGGACATACACTCAACTTATATATGTATAACATATCCAAATATTACCACGATCCAACAGTCGGATTAAAAATTATAACTCCCGCAAAAGATCTCAAAAATCCTAATTTGATTTTCAATACCTCCGTTCCGACAAAAATACAGATAAAACGCCTCAACATTAACTCCTTCATTTTTAACCACAAAAATATATCCCTCATTTATATCCACATAAAATAAATATTTTCTTATCATATGAATCAATAATTAATTATTCACAATTAATATTACAGAATCACATTTATGACAACCAGGCCGTTCCCAAGAAAAAGGGGGCTTTCCAATAAGAATTTCTCCTTACTGGCGCGCAATTAGGTGACCAAACCTCTCCTTAGACAGAACTTTCTAGACATTACCAATAATGTTATCTAATAATATTATTCAAATAATATGAATTATTGATATGATAATGGAGATACGGTGCAGTGACAATTATTGAAACAACAATAATATAAAATTTCAACGTAGCAATTATTGAATCAATAAAATAAAATATTGAACAGTAATTACTGTAACAATTATTGAGTAGTGCCTTCTTACGTAAGAATCAATAATTTCAAAAATACTGTGCAATACCATGTGCTACTGTGCAATAACGCGTATTACTGTATTTTAACCACCGGGTATTCCAACAGTGTTAACGTAACAACTACGCAGTTATTTATAAAAACTCAATTTTGTCGTTTTCTTCATCCAATCACTTTCCGTTATGGGGCCCACAAATAGCTGCGCCGTCGTACGAATATTTCCCGACAGAAAGAATATTTCACGACCAAACGAATATTCCCTGACAAAATGAATATTTTATAACCACTTGCTTATTTTGAAAAATATTCACATTTCACACATAACTTTAACTTTTTATTAATTTAACCATTTACTGAATTGTAAGACCCCGAATTTTATGAAATAAAAGTATGCAATTTTTCTTATAATTACTATTCAGTAAATGGTTAAATTGATAAAAGTTTAAAGTTATGGGTGAAATATGAATTTTTTTTCAAAATAAGCAAGTGGTTATAAAATAATCATTGTTGTCGGGGAATATTCGTTTGGTCGTGGAATATTCTTTCTGTCGGGGAATATTCGTACGACGGCGCAGCTATTTGTGGGCCCCATAATAGAATAACTGTCGGGTGAAGAAAACGACAAGTATAAGTTTTTACAAATAACGGCGTAGTTGTTACCGTTAACACTGTTGGAATACCCGGTGATTAAAATACAGTAATACGCGTTATTGCACAGTAGCACACGGTATTGCACAGTATTTTTGAAATTATTGATTCTTACGTAAGAAGGCACTACTTAATAATTGTTACAGTAATTACTGTTCAATATTTTATTTTATTGATTCAATAATTGCTACGTTGAAATTTTGTATTATTGTTGTTCAATAATTGTTGCTGCACAGTATTTCCCATTATCAGATCAATAATTCATATTATTTGAATAGTATTATTAGATAGCATTATTGGCAATGTCTAGAAAGTTCTGTTTAAGGAGAGGTTTGGTCATCTAATTGCGCGCCAGTAAGGAGAAATCCTTATTGGAAAGCCCCCTCTTTCCTGGGAACGGCCTGGTTGTCATAAATGTGATTCTGTAATATTAATTGTGAATAATTAATTATTGATTCATATGATAAGAAAATATTTATTTTATGGGGATATAAATGAGGGATATATTTTTGTGGTTAAAAAATGAAGGAGTTAATGTTGAGATTTTTATCAGTATTTTTGTCGGAATGGAGGTATTAAAAATTAGGGTTTTTGAGATATTTTACGGGGGTTATAATTTTTAATCCGACCGTTGGATCGTGGTAATTTTTGGATATGTTATACATATATAAGTTGAGTATATGTCCACAAATTTTGAACCGTTAAAAATGAACGTATGATTTATTATGAATTTTACGAGATGACTGGTTCAGAAATTGTTGAATTTTCGGAGTTTATCATTTTGGTGGAAAATTCTAGAATTGGTGGGCCCCACTTGTGGTTGGTGAAGAAATGTGCTGAATTATATTTCAAATGTGGTGGGTGGGAATAGTAACAGGTAAAGCCATCAGGTTGCAGGTCAAACCTACCAAAATTTTCCTATAAATAGAGGGCTAAGTTAGAATTGAAAATCACACCAGAAACATAAGCTTTCTCTCTTTCTCTCTCTATATTATGAAGCATATTTTGTGAGTTTTTAGATACTTGGTGAGTTGCTATTCATTAGTGCAAGTTTCCTTCAGCATCATATCCGATATCCAGTCAGAAGTACTGCTCTTTTGAGGTAAGGGATAGTAAGGGATATTAAGGGATTTTAAGGGTTGTTATGATTTACAGTTTCATAATTTTTCTGATCTTCAAAAATTCTGGAAAAATTTGAAATGATATTTTGATGAGTTTTCTTGATTGTGTCCAAAAATGGTGATTTTTGGATGTATAGATTAAGAGTTATGAATTTTATGAGAAAAGACTATTTTAAAAGTAACAGCTTATAATTCCTTGTGGTTAACTCTAAAATTGATGAAATTTTTATTGGGAGTACATGTATATGATAGAAGTATACTCTGTAAATTTCAGAATTTTTAGACAAAAGTACAATTTTTGATAAATGTCTAAATATTCGGTGGTTTTGGCCATATGAAAAATAGTAAATGAGTTTTAAAAATTCTGAGAAAAATTTATGTTCTATATGGGACTATATTATGCTAAATCCCATAAAAGAAATATTTTTGAACTGATTTGATATTTTTCATGAAAATGGACTAGTTATGAGTAAATGAATTAAATATGTTATGTGAAGTAAGAAAATTAGAAAATAGGATTTTATGGCTAGAGAATCCTATATGAGGTATATGCAGATTTTTGATGAGAGTTTTGATTATTGGTGATAAAATCTTATGAGTTTGGTATTTTAGAATGATTAAATACATTATTTAGTAAAGTGTAAACAATTTAAATAAATTGTTTATAAGCTTAAGAAATATTATTCTTTCAATATCATTATACCGAAATACTGGTATGGATTTTATTGTGGAATTTCTATCTTTTTGTGTCGAGTTTACTATTATGAGTTACTATTCACGAGTTACTATTCATGAGTTACTATTCACGATAAAAATTGGTTTCTTTTTCTAACCAAATTATAGTTGAGTTATGAATATTACTCTTGAGATTAAAACTATGTATTGATTATATTAATTTTATTATCATATATAACATTTTTATAACCCTGATGTTAAAATTCTCTTTCACTGGAGTGTAAAGATGGGTAGATTATTGGTATGATCATGACTAGGGTTCTCTTTGGCCTGTAGTGCAAAGTTGAATTGTGACTGGTATGATCATGACCATTGAATTTATAATTGAATATCTTAAGCTTAAGTGCAAAGGTGAATTGATCAACATGGTTATAATTATTGTTTATATAAATTCTGAAATGATTATATATTTCTTTGAGATATGAATATATTTGGCCTGTAGTGCAAATATGAATTGTTGATGAATATCTTTGGCATGTAGTGCAAAGATGGCCTGTTGATGAATATCTTTGGCCTGTAGTGCAAAGATGAACTGTTGTTGAATATCTTTGGCCCGTAGTGCAAAGTTGGTTTGTTGATGAATATCTTTGGCCCGTAGTGCAAAGATGGATTTGTTAGTATGATTATAAACAGGAACTGTGATTTGGTATAACCATGATCTTTGATGTTTCAGGTAAAGACAGGTGATGAAAATATTCTTCGTCCTGGGTGCGAAGAAAAATTTATAGTCACAATTATGATTATGAGTTATTCATATGATTGTGGAAAGGAACTGTTGAGTGATGTTACATGGATAAAACATTGTTGGTTGATTTTTAACATGGAGAAGATAATAGACTTTATAGTCTATTTGACTCTTCTAATGGATTGCTCGTTCCGCTGCAACTATGGTTGAAATTTTTATCATTTACCATATGTTCTAAATCTCTGATTTATTATTGATGAAGGCTATTGATAATTTAATTATCTTTAGTCATGATATTCTTTACTGAGCTAGTTGTGCTCACCCTTTTGCTTCACAATTCCTTTCAGGTAATAAGAGTGTAGCTGGGTCGAGCGGGGGTAACAAGGGAATAGAACGGTGGTCATCATTTAGTAGTTATATTTGGTGAAGAAAATAGGGTGAGGCGAACCCAACGTTGGAAGGGTGTTTTGTCACTATCATACAAGATGTCTAATGACATACAACCTCGTGTCATCATAGGACAGGGTTGTGCTCATCCACTTGCTGAGTATATCTATGGGCACTACCTATATAATCTTGGTGTTTGTTTGAAGTATAATTCTCAATTAGAGACAGTGGAGATAATTATAAGTCAAGAGAAGACTCACCATTGGGAAGAATATGATAGTAATCTTCTCGTTTTTCTTTGGGGTCTATTGGGTCAACCAAGGATAATTCTGTGGCCATATGATATCTATCATAACCTAGACGCGTGGCCTCCCATGTACGAAGGTTTCCTTGAGCACTTCCCAAAGATTCTAATTTCTAAAACAGTTTTTGACTGTACCTTTATGTAAGGTACCTTTGTGACGTGCTATCCAAGGTTGGGACATGAGTCATAGTTGGTATATATTTGTACCCAAACTCATAGCATATGTGTTGTTGTATTTTACACGACAATTGTTGTAATAAAGTTGTAGTTGTTATCTGTACCATGTATTTGGCGACTCAGAATGGGTTGGGTGTTGTATACCTATTTTGGGGGCGTCACATGAATAGTAATTATAAGAAAAATTGAATACTTTTATTTCATAAAATTCGGGGTCTTACATAGTGTGTGGATGTCTAGATACATTCTTACCCATGTCTAGATACATTCCTACCCCTCTTTATTGTAATGAACTTTAAGCTTTGTAACTCTCATATCCTTTAAGGTTTGAAACTCATGACTTTTGAGTTTTGTAACCTCTTAGTATTGATATCCTTGTACCATAAATAGTAATATTGTTAAGAGGATGGGTTAGAGACATATACAATTACAATATATGAAATGAGAATGCTCTTCTCCCTTAATTATCATCTTTGTTTTTTGATTTTAGTAATATTTTATAACACGTTATCAGCACGAGTTGCTCATCACCTTCATCTTGAAGATAATTATTTTTGGTTTGGAATAGAAGAATGTATAACTCTCTCTCTATATATGTGTGTTTGAGTATTGCATGGTCATCATGCATGCATGTACTATTTTTTTTTCTTTTATGATAATTATTCTATGCATGTGATCACAAATAATTCAATTATTCTGGAAAAAATCAATAAACATGCAAACAAACATGGTTAATTTCATATGCAGTTGTTGTTTATTTTTATTTCACTTTTCACAAATCTTTGTATTTATAACAGAAATATTTAACAGTTGTTATGTAAACTATTTAATTTTGGATGTCTCATCAAGAGTGTTTTAGATTTTTTTTCTGAGGCAATACATTACATAGTTCAGTGTACTGGTGTTTAGCTTTTTGTGTGGTGTGATTATGTTTTAGTGTTTAAAGACGTTATCACAATTTATCATATAGTCCAATTAACGTGTGTTAGACTATCTATTTATATGTTAGTAGATTTTGTTTGCTATATATTGGTTCATTTTTAAAACTTGTTTCTTATTTCTATTCGCGCTTTCACGCTTGGAAAACATTACAAATGGAGTGTACTTTATTATGTTTAAGGCTATGACTGCTTTAACGCATACGTGTATATCAATGTTTGATAAGATCTTGTTATAAATTATATTGTTCACTAGTTACACACTGTTTAGTGTGCTACTACTTTATAGTGTTGTATTATGCGTACTTTTCACTACTACTACTGATGTTGAATTAAGTTTAGTTATTTAATATTCAAATTTTATAAATTTGAATTTGTTGCCCTTGATTTATATCGAGCAAGAATTATTTGTAATGGAATCTTGATGCTAAGATTCATATAAAGGCAAAGAACCTTGGAAATACAATTAAAGTTGGCAATCATGCATTCCTGCAGGATCATGCAAAATTAATTATTATTCGCTATCATCTTCATGAAAAAAATATTGATAAAGACATGCTTGAAAAAATATTTACTATATTTCATGCCTCGAATATGCTCTTGTAGTAGCAATATTGTGAGTGTAAGTTCATAATATATTCCCTGAAGCGATAAAGGAAATTATATTCCTAGAAGTGATATCATTTCTTTTAGTGACTATACAAAATAATGAGTTTTTGCTGAAAAAATCAACAATCTCACACGACCGATTCTATTACATTCCCTGAAGTGAATGTAACCTCATTTGATAATCATAGAGAAAATTATGGTTGTAGTTGTGGTAGTGGACTTGAAAAGAACAATCAATATATAAAAGGGATTGTACACGTCGTACTCCTAAACATTTGGTAGATTTGTACCAAGACTCCATAAAAGAAAAGAAATTAGAATTGAAATAAATTTTATTGATCATAATGATCCTGAAGATCCCATGAATTATTTTGGTTTTTCAAATGGAGTGGATATAACTAATTTTGATATCTATGGTTTCCTTGATGATATGTTGATAAATGTTCATACTAATTAATTATTTCTATTTCATTATAATAAGTAATTTTATTATATGTTTTATTTATGTTTCAAGTAATAAAGTTAAATTTATGTTTTGCATATATGAAGTTGTATGGGCCAGAAGCTCATCAAACTTAATTAAAGGCTCTATAAGAGTAATTATTCATCAAACATAATTGAAGACTCTTGAAGAGTGGTTATTCATCAAATTTAATTAAAGTCTCTAGAAGAACGATTATAATGTTTTCAAAGGGCACAAAACTTTATATTGATGATTCTTTATATTCTTCTGAGACAAGCAGAAATTTGCTCAGCTTTAAGGATATACGTTATAATAGTTATTATATTGAAATCAATAACGAAGGCAGTGAAGAATTTCTTTACATTACTTTAATAGTATCGGGCCAGAAGCTCATATTAGAAAAATTGTATATTTTCTCTTCTGGGTTATATTATACTAAAATGAGAATAGTTGAAACAAGTGTTGTAATACACCAGAAGTGTTCAGATTCAAATATTTTTATGATTTGGTATGATCATTTAGGATCAATAATGATGCATTGAATTATTGAAAACTCCCATGAACATCCCTTAAAGAACCAGAAGATTCCTTTACCTATTGATTATATCAAAGTAAATTAATTACCAAACTATCACATTTAATTATTGTTATTTAGTGTTCATCTTTCTAAGAAAGAATTCAAAGTGATATTTTTAAGGTATATTTTGAGAATTGTTATTTTAATAGTTTTCCCACCATTAGGGGGAGAAAAGCCGTTACCTGAAGCACGACGTGAGATCATTGCCTGAAGCACGACGGGAGATTAATTGAAATGTTTCAACGTTATTTAATCTTGATCCTTATACAAATCAATATGAACTAGAAGTTCAAAGGATAATTCATTTGCAATCAATTACAAATTAATTACCAGAATTATTCACCGATAATAAGAAAATAGTGATATCTCACATTCTAGCTGCTAATACTCTAGCAGAGATTGATGTCTCTGTAGGACAATCAATTAATGCAGCAGCAAATTGAATCAAAGTCACACCTGAAACATAGAATTTCCTAGAAGAAGAAGAAAGTACAAGAAAAATAAGTTGCAGCCTATAAAGAGGCTATACCCATGAAACAGGCTACAAAATTTATCAATTTATCCAAAACTTATGAACAAAAATCTCATGTAAATAAAACTCTTGAAGAGTTATCCCCTAAAGAGGTCAGGTACCTGAAAATAACGATATCTCAATACATTATGTATATACAGGAGATGTATATATTGGATAGAAATAAAATCGTTGTCGACAATATATTTTCATATAAAGTTGCTATGGATATTACCAGAAGTAATGATCATATATATGAACCATAAATCGTTGATGAATGTAGAAATATTTGGCCAATGTGAAAAGAGGCGATTCAAGCAGAATTAAATTCACTAAGTAAATGTGAAGTTTTTGGACCTGTAGTTCGAACACATAAAGGTGTAATGCATGTTGGATACAAATGGGTATTTGTACATAAACAAAATGAGAAAAATAAAATTATAAGGTACAAAGCGCAACTTGTAGCACAAGGTTTTTTCGCAGAGACATGGTATTAATTATGAAAAAACATATGCTCCTGTAATGGACACAATTAGATTCAGATTTTTAATTAGCTTGGTAGAAAGAGAAATTAATAGATGTTGTTACATCATATCTGTATGGATCATTATATAATTATATCT
Organism: Panax notoginseng; assembly: GCA_016801055.1. Lineage (NCBI taxonomy): Eukaryota > Viridiplantae > Streptophyta > Magnoliopsida > Apiales > Araliaceae > Panax > Panax notoginseng. Next base: position 36,010,145 of record CM029020.1, read on the forward strand.
ACATGAAAATCCCTGAAGGATATAAAATGCCTGAATCATATTATTCTAAATCTCGAAATATGTATTCTATTAAGCTACAAAGATCTTTATATAAGTTAAAGCAATCCAGATGCATATTATGGTATAATCGCCTAAGTGGATATCTTTTGAAAAAAAGATTTGAGAATAATCCAATTTGTACATGCATTTTTATCAAAAGATCATAATCTGGATTTGTTATTATTATTGTATTTATTGACGAAAGATCTTGCTTCAGAAGAGTCGACAAAAACAAATAATTTATGATGAAAGATATTGGTAAGCCAAATTTTTGTTTTGGCCTACAAACTGAACTATGAAATTCTTGTTCATAAACATACACAGAAAAAGTCCTGAAGTAACTTTACATGGATAATGTTAATCTTTTGAGTACTCCAATGACAGGTTGGTCACTTGATATCGAGAAATATCCGTTTTGACCACAAGAAAATGATTAATAAACTTTTGGTCTTGAAGACCATATCTTTGTGAAATTGGTGTTTTGGTCATGAAGTACTATATCTTAATGTAATTGGTACTTTGATGTATCTTGCAAATTTGACAAGACCTGATATAACATTTACAGTTAACTTACTAGCAATGTATAGTTATGCACCAACTCAAAGATATTGTAATGAAATTAAACATATTTTATGTTATTTTCGTGATACTATTGATTTGGGATCATTTACTCCAAATGGTGATAGAACCAAACATATTGCACCATAATTATTTTATACGCATGAGCCCCAGAAGAATGGCAATATTGATCATGTGATAATTTGGTTTATATATTCATTAAGTCATTACCAACTATGATTTTGAAGAAGATGGTGCACAATATTGGCATACTTCGACTTAATGATATTTTTACCATGAACAATAAAAATTCTATGTACTTATGAAGGAGAGTAAAAAGGATATGTGCTGATTGTACTCTTTTTTCTTCGCTAAGATTTTTTCCCACTGGGTTTTCCTTTGCAAGGTTTTAATGAGGCAATCCCAAAGCACTAGAAGTTATACAAGAATATTGTAATCTTTTCCTTTGCCAAATTTTTTTCCACTGAATTTTTATTTGGTAAGGTTTTTAACGAGGCATATTCTTAGAAAATTGCTACAAAAGAACTTTATCCATTCTGTATGAAGCCAATACTGCATGTATAGCTCAATTAAAAGGAGGATACATCAAAGGAGATAGAACAAAGCACATCTCACTGAAATTCTTTTTCACACATGACATTGAAAAGTGTGGTAACATTGATGTTCAGCAAATTCGCTCAAAAGATAATCTAGCAAATTTGTTCACCAAAGCATTACTAACTGCAATGTTTGAAGGATTGCGTCACAATATTGGAATGCGACAGTTGAAGGACTTAAGGATATATTCATGAGGGGGAGCTAATACGCGCTGCACTCTTTTTCCCTTAACCAAGGTTTTTATCCCATTGGATTTTTGGTAAGGTTTTTAATGAGGCAGTTTTCAATACGTATGACTATACAATAGACATCCAAGGGGGAGTATTATAAAATTATACATAGTGTGTGGATGTCTAGATACATTCTTACTCATGTCTAGATACATTCCTACCCCTCTTTATTGTAATGAACTTTAAGTTTTGTAACTCTCATATCCTTTAAGGTTTGAAATTCATGACTTTTGAGTTTTGTAACCTCTTAGTATTGATATCATTGTACCATAAATAGTAGCATTGTTAAGAGGATGGGTTAGAGACATATACAATTACAATATATGAAATGAGAATGCTCTTCTCCCTTAATCATCATCTTTGTTTTTTGATTTTAGTAATATTTTATAACATGACCATATATTTCACCAATATTTTTTTTTACATTATTCAGAAACTACTAGTGACAATCACTTCACAATAATATATAAATAGATCAAGCCTACCAAGCAATCATTGTTTGACAAAACATGAACAAAAAATAAGCTTACAAAGCTATTATTGTTTACAAAAATCAAGTTTACAAAGCTTACAGATTGTTCACCATATGCAACAATAATACTAAGTGCTAATAAAACAAAATAGATCACACTGCACATAATCATTGGTTACTTATTCTTTCCTTTTGTCTTGGATGACCTTGCACCATCCTTGTTAGTCTCTTTTATAATTCCTCTCAAGTTGTTGATGGTGAAAATTTTCTTCTCTTTTATATTTAAGATTGGGGTACCCCTAAATGTCTCTTGTATTTGAGGCACACCTCCACAATAGTCAATTTCTATCAGGGATTATGATTTCAAGTGGTGGAGCTCTAATGGTAACAATTTTTGCTTTATGTGGAATCAATGGTGACCTTGGAATGAATGGTGCCTTGGATTTTTTTAACTTATACAATAAATACAACTTCAATTGTCATATATATAAAAATAAATGTATAAGTTAATAAGACTTACTTGAGATAGAGGTGCAATATTTACAAATGGGGTTGATCGAGGTAGGTACAAAGTTCATGAAACTTCACAAAAACATAGTACCCATGACTTTGTTTATTTTTAAATATCCATTACTATACAAATATGTTGTTGGGAAAAATACGCCTAAAAATAATCACAATCCCTGGAATTACTTTTCCGTCTTTGTGCAATTAAATATGAAATCAACAAAATCAATTATGAGAACGAAAATAACAAATAACCATTCACAAGCAAGACACCAAATTTACGTGAAAAATTCTCTAAAACTAAGAGGTAAAAAGCCACGGGTCAAACTCTGAATCTCCACTATATCACTAATAATGGGCTAACAATAATTCTCCCAAGTTTTATACCCTAAAACTTGAGGTTGCACAATAAATTTAGAGAATACAAATTTACCTTTATTTAGGTTGAGAAACCTAATTAACTTCACCATCCAAAAATACCCCAAGCAATAAAGTCTTTAAGCTGTCAATTGAACGGAGATGAAGGCGGATACCTACAAACAACAAACTGTAATTCTCTCAATTTATTCTTTTGGTATCTTCTTGCTACCAAGCTTATCTCATGTGTCAAATAGGACTCTATCATAGCCTTATTTATAGTACTCTTCCTAATACATTCCTATTATGTATTAAAAATAATTTATTCTCCTAATCAAAATTAGAGATCACATCTCCTTGTCTTTGTCACCAACCAATCTAATAAGTAAATCCATTTTTAACTTGGATTACAATACCACTTTTACTAATTAGTAAGCTCCCCTTAATTTAATTCCAACTTGGATTCCTTTCATGGGTGAGGACCTATACCCAACAATCTCCCCCTCCGAACCCATTAGAGGAGGGATCACCAACCACAATTCCTTACTCGAAGTTAATTCCAATAAAATCTTGGCTCAACTCAAGCTTCTTGGAATTTTTAACTATCTTCATGTCTGGCTTTGTCTCATCGGCATGTTTCTTCTCAATGGGAGGATATAACTCAAACTTAACAGATTTTTGCTTGCCATATTCATTCACAACCGCTTTGTACCTTAGCTGCAAGCTATCACTTTCTTTCTTCACTTTTGGTACCCATTTAAAGTGAAGAGTTTTCCTCTTGTTGTTCTCATGACAGGCTTTTCTCCCATCTCGCACGGCTTTGTACCACACCTTTTTCTGCCTAACTCCCCCATCTTCAACATCTCTCACATGCGCCCGCATCGTGTAAAGGTGTCTACCTTCTTACCTCTAGTCACCACTAGAGACCCTTTGGTGAGCTTCCACTGACCTTCACCAAAGTAACTTTTATAACCATTCTCATCAAGTTTATCAGCAGAGATCAAATTAAGACGAATATCTCTGAAACATGTCTGACTTCTCTCAGTATCAACCTGGAACCACTATTAGTCTCCAAACAAATATCTCAAATGCCTATAATCTTTGATGCACTTCCGTTCCGTACATAGCCAAAATCACCACTAGTGTAAGATGTGAATATCCCACCATGCGAAGTAACATAAAACAAAGCACCCAAATCAATAATCCAATCATTAACATGACACTTGGGTTTATCATCACAAACAATAGCTACATCAATGTCGGATAGATAAATTATCGAATCTTTATCCTTATCTTTTTTATTAGACAGCTCCTTCTTTAAAAATCTGCACTCTCGCCTTATGTGACCCGGCTTCTGGCACTAAAAACAAATTACTTATTTTCTATCTCTTAACCTTCCCTTGGATTTGTCATCTTCGGAAGAGTTTCTCCATTTGTTTTTTCCCATACTCTGTGCGACAAAAACTTGTAACTCAGCACTAATCACCATGGTATCTCTTCGCCTTTATTCCTCATTAAACAAACTATCATTAAATGTATACATAGTCAGCTTTCCATTCGGAACGGAGTTACTCAACGATATATCATTGTCTCCCAGCTATCAAGAAAATAGCTCAACAACAACAAAGCATGCATCTCATCACTGATTTATCAAACTCTGAAAATCAATCAAGTGTTCTGCAACGAAGTTTCCATCTTTGAATTTAGAATTCACAAGCTTCCTAATAAAAAAAACTTTATTTTGCGACGTCTTCCTTTCATACATAAACTCCAATTTCTGCCAGATAGCATAGGCTTTAGTTTCCTTGGCAACATGATGAAACACACTTTGATCAATCCACGATCTGATCAGACCAATAGTCATCATGTTCATCTTGTTCCACTGCACGTCACTCTTGTTTGTGGGCGTAATTCCATCGTTCTCAAGTGGCTCGTACAAATCCTTGTAGTAAAGCAAATCCTCCATTCTTGGCTTCCAAATTGAATAATTTGTAGCCTCGAGGTTAATCATGCAACTTGTTGTCCAATCCCCATTTAATTGGCACAAGAAAACCACAAAAATAACCAAGCTCTTGATACCACTATTGGGAAAAGTATGCCTAAAAATAATCTCAATCCCATGAATTACTTTTTCGTCTTTGTGCAATTAAATATGAAATTAACAAAACCAATTATGAAAACGAAAATAACAAATAACCATCTACAAGCAAGACATCAAATTTACATGAAAAATCATCTAAAACTAAGATGTAAAAAATCACGGGTCAAACTCCGAATCTCCACTATATCACTAATAATGAGCTTGCAATAATCCTCCCAAATTTTATGTCCTAAAACTTGAGGTTGCACAATAAATTTAGAGAATACAAATTTACCTTTAATTAAGTTGAGAAACCTAATTAACTTCACCACCCAAAAATACCACAAGTAATAAAGTCTTCAAGCTTTCAATTGAACGGAGATGATGACGGATGCCTACGAACAACAAACTGTAATTCTCTCAATTTATTCTTTTGGTATCTTCTTGCTACCAAGCTTATCTCATGTGTCAAATAAGACTCCATCATAGCCTTATTTATAGTACTCTTCCTAATCTATTCTTATTATGGATTAGAAACAATTTATTATTCTAATCAAATTAGGGATCACATCTCTTTGTCTTTGTCACCAACCAATCTAACAAGTAAATCATTTTTCAACTTAGATTCCAATACCACTTTTATTAATTAGTAAGCTCCCATTAGTTTAATTTCAACTTGGATTCCTTTCATGGGTGAGGACCTATACCCAACATATGTGTATGTGTGTGTGTTCGTGTGGGTGTGTGCGGAATATATATTACACACATTAAATGACACTATAATGCACAAATAGACAATTATTGTGTGTGATTATAAGAATACATGAACATAAAAATACACTTTACATATAAAACAAGATGTAAAGTTTATCATACAAAACCCTAGACTTATTAAACAAAGAAAATGTACAACATACCTCCATATAAAGGGGTTTCTAAGTCATCAAACACTTGCAATCTCAAGGTCCACATGACCATAGAACTATACAAACGATTTTGTTGGAATTTGCTTACTCAGTCGCACAAATTGATCGGACAAAGCTCAAAAGAAAGATGGAAAGGAAAAGTAAAGGAATCCTCAAAGGAAATTTGATCATTTATATATATATTGTATTTCAAATATATACGGTATATAGTTAGTTTTTTTTAAAAAAATTAACGGAAAGACTCAATCGGATTTATGGACTGGTCGAGTATTCCAATCAATTTTGATCGGAATCTAATTTTGGAGGCAACATTGGTCAAACGATATAAAACAACCAAAGACTCAATCGAATTTATAGACTGATCAGGTATTCCGATCAATTTTGATCGGAATCTAATTTTAAAAGCTACATTATTGAAATTAGGTATTTTATGTAATAAATTATAAAGCCAAATATTTTACGGATTGAATTATAAATTTGATAGTTGTTGATTTAACTAGAGTGTATTTAGTTCTTATGAATATTTTTAAGATTATGGGTGGGTTTTTTGCCTAATACAATAGGGGATCGAACGGGGACTCTGCAATAGCTCAACACTTGGTAGCTTTAAATATTAAAATCTATAATAAAAAAAATGGGTTAAGTTCAGATCACCACCTGGGGTTTGGGGTCTTTCCCACTTAACCACCTGTAGTCAGTAAAACTACATTTAAACTCCCGCCTTTTTGAGTTGAAGTGAAAACGTCATATTTTTCATCCAACTTAACCGTGTGTGTATGTCAGACGCCAAAAGTGCGTGAGAAAGGGATGTAACGGTTAAAAAAGACCGGTAAATGTCAGAAATACCCCCTTCTTCTTTCTCTTGGCTTTTAAAAGACATTCCTCTCCTCTTATTCTCCCTTCAACCTTCAAACCCACCACCGCCACCTTCAAACCCAATCAGGAACGGGAAGCAAAATCCCAACCTGATGAGGCTCATTCAAGAGCACCAGGGGGACTTTCTAAGCTTGATCAACGAACCTGTTGAAGGTGTTGAAGGGGAAGGGTGAGAAATTTTTTCTTAGATCTGTTCTCATCCTCCTAGCTAGTAGATTAGAAGTTACAAATGATACAAAATTTGAGCTTCTGTTTCTTTTTATATTTCTTACATTACTTTCCTCCTATGTTAGCCTTATTTGTGTTATGAAATGGAATCAGGAACATACTGGGGCAACTGGGTGGGGCAGTGCCACAGGCTGTGACTGTTACACCTAAAGAGAGAGAGGCAATTGAACGAGTAAGCATGTTGACTCCATATATTGCCTCCATGTCTTAATAAATTGAAATAATTTCTAGATCAGCATTTGAGATATCGATCCTTCTCTCTTTCATTCTTTTGTTTTTTTTATTAAGTAAAGATTATGACATAATAATGTACTATATCAATGTCAACACTTTCTTACAAAAAATACTCCAATTAGTAAAGACTTAAATGTCAATTGTTAATCTTAAAGTATAGCCTGTCTTTATCTTTTGAACCTGAAACCTTTATTTGGGTAATGTAATAAACGAAATACATTATTCATTCTAATCGAACATTTTGCCAACCTTTATTAAGAAAGGTTTGGCACTTATATTTCAGTAAACTATGTTTTCTCTAAATATTATCTGCTTTTGACGTAATTAATATTTTTTGACATATAAATCTTGAGAAAAAAAATATAAATTTTATATTAAGCATGATGTGGTTTACTATATTTTACCTGGTTATTATAAAATTTCTCAATTGTGGTTTTTATATCAAAATGTTATTTTGAAAAATTTCAGTTGCCTATATCGTGGTTTGTCACTGCTATTATAAGTTGCTCCAATGTTTATCTGACAAATTAAATCTTTTGAAGGACAGGTAATAGAATGTAATAAGTGAATAGTGGATTTTATGTTTTTTAGTCGCATGTTATAAAGTGAAGATCTATGAGTTTTAAATCTTGGATGGATTATAATGTAACTTTTTACTAATTAATATTGACATTCGACTTATTTGATGTGCTTTCTGTATATAAAACAACCTACATTGCTAAATTATTATTAATTTTTTTCTTTATTAATAATTAGAATTTATATTCATTCGGTTGAATTTTGTGCCAAGTAAAAGATCTGTATTAATTTATTTATTGCTGTTTTGGCATCTTGAAGCAATGGGTTTTGATCGACCCACAGTATTGCAAGTATATTTTGCGTGCAACAAAAATGAGGAGTTGGATGCGAACTATCTTTTAGATCACATGAACGAGTTTGATGACTGATGTGGTTTAAAATACAACACTTGTCTTGTCTCGGTTCCTTCCAATTTGAGTCGATAATAAAGTCATCCTTGAAATTTGGATTATGTTGAGTATGATTCTTAACTCCAACTATTATAACGGAATTGCATAGCAATTTTCTCATTTTTACTATCATGCTCTGCATATTGTGTTGAATAAATTATACAGGAACGCACTATTACATAGAATAAAATGAAATCAATAATCATAATAATAAGTACTTACATGAATTGAGAGAAGTCATCTCGTATGTATCACGTTTTCGCCGCGCTTAAGGGTGAAGGTCTTCAATTGCCTCTCTCAATCTTAAGATGGATGTATGAGTGTGTATAAAATTCTTGAGACGACAACTGGGACCAAACCCTAACTGTTTTATTTATATAATAACTAAGGGTCAAAATCGTCCATCAAGATTATGAAACCCTAGGACCCATTATGCCAAATACTATTAGGAATATTATTTATAGGCCACATAATTAATTACCAAATCCATAAATAAAGTTATTAAATTAATACAATATGTAAGCCCAATAATTATATTATACAGGTAAGCTAGAATTGCATAACATACTACGTACCATATCCATAAGGGTACGATTTCGTCTCTCAGCTACACCATTCTGCTGTGGTGTACCAGGCATTGTATACTGAGTGACGATTCCATTTTCTTGACAAAATAAGGCAAATGGGCCAGGACTATGACCTGTATCGGAGTGTTTACCATAATACTCCCCGCCTCTATCTGATCTCACTACTTTAATTTTTCGCTCAAGTTGATTTTCAACTTCAGCCTTGAAAACTTTAAACATATTTAGTGATTCAGATTTTTCATTAATCAGGTACACATAAGTATAACGAGAATAGTCATCAATGAACGTAATGAAAGATTTGTGTCCACCAATTCCTGGAGAAAATGGTCCACATATATCAGTGTGAATCACCTCAAGAAGTGCACTACTTCTAGTTGGTCCTTTCTTATTACCTTTCACAAATTTTTCTAAATATTTCTTTTATACATTCAATACAATGGTCAAGATCAGAAAAATCTAGTGAATGAAGAATTCCATCCTATACAAGACGTTGCATTCTGTCTTTTTGAAATATGGCCTAAGCATTTAATGCCATAAATTTTGAAGAATTCTCATTATCTAGTTTTCTCTTAGTTCCACTTTTAGAGGATTTT